>CAJVPZ010000002.1:0-74606 GCA_910592135.1 Racocetra fulgida | reverse complement strand
TTACCATTATAGGAATAATTGGAGTGATAATCATAAAACTAGTCTAGTAGTATTTAAAAAAGCGAAAAAGAGGAAAAGAAAAGGAGCCTAGTTTGCTTCGTATTTAGTGAGTTGTAGTTGGTGTTTTAATTTATCAAACAATTCTTTTGGGGTTAATTTTTCTATTTTTCCTTTCTCGTAAGTAGACATTAATTTTAATTCCGTTTTCTGTTCGGACTCGTTTTTGTCTTTTTTAATTGCCTCCATTTCCTCATTGCCAATTACCAAATAGTAAGGTATTTTTTTTTGATACATTTGCCGAATACGGTCTTTTAATTTTTTTTTGGTGAATATTTTTACTCGTAAACCAAGTTCCTTTAATTCTCCTGCCAATTTTTCACAATAATCTTTAATTTCTTTTTCTTCATTAAAAGGTAAAATAGCCACTTGACAGGGGGCCAATCAAAAAGGTAATTTGCCGTCAGTTTTCTCTAATAATAAAGCAATAAATCTTTGATAAGAGCCAATGGGAGATTGGTGAATAGTGGCTGGAATTTTTAATTTTTGTTCAGAGTCGATATAATTTAAACCGAACTTTTGGGGTAGAATGAAATCTAACTGGATAGTGGAAATAGTAATATTTTTGCCGTCCGCGGCCGTGATTTCCAAGTCTAATTTTGGACCATAAAAAGCCGCTTCACCTCGGAGAATAACATAACTTAATTTCAACTCATTTAAAGCATTAATTAAAATGTCCTCGGAATATTTTCATAATTCTTTATCCGAATGATATTTTTCGGAATTGTTGGGGTCATGGAGAGCACAAACGAGACGCGAAATGGGAAAGTTGAAGGCTGTCAAAATGTCCGCAATGTAATGATAATTTTTTTTCAACTCCTCTTTTAACTGCTCGGGTGCTACAAAAATATGGTGGTCGGCTAATTCAAATCAACGGGGTCGTTCCAGTCCTTTCAAGGCTCCCGACGCTTCATAACGAAACAGGAGAGAATTTTCGCATAGACGGAATGGTAAGTCTCGGTAAGAACGAGGCTTTTGCTGGTAAATTAGACAGTGATGAGGGCAAGTCATCGGTCGTAAATAAAAAGTCTCATTATTGCGGCTGATTTCTGGAAACATATATTCTTGATAATGATCCAAATGCCCGCTGGTTTTGTATAAATATTCGCTTCCTAAAATGGGGGTAATTGCTTCTTGAAAACCGAACCCTTGCTGTTTTTTTCGTAAAAATTCTTGAATTTGGTTACGAATTATCACTCAATTAGGTAACAAAATTGGCAAGCCTTGTCCGGCCTTCTCGTCTAGGATATATAAATCTAATTCTTTAGCAATCATTCGGTGATCTTGCTTTTTTTCAACAGGAAAAGAATTTTCGACTTTATTCATTATAAAAAATATTTTAACCAATAGTTCTAAATGCCAGAAGTAAAGTGACTAATTTTCAACATAAATAATTGCTAAAATATTACATATGCCAGAAGAAGAAACATTAATTATACATAGTGATCTAGACGAATTAGGTATACCAACTAGCGGAGCAGTCAATTTACCAATTTATCCAGTTAATCCAAAAACCCCTTTTCTATTTTCCTATTATCTAGAAATTTACAAATTCAGTACTCCTGAACTTATTCACCAAATAAACAGAACTGGTGGATTACTTGCTAATCTGAATCCGGATGTTGTCGAAAATTTTGCTAATGACAAAAAAATAAGAGACTACTGATATGAAGATGAATATGGAGACAGGGTCTTACGTGCCCTCTTTCGCAAACTAATGAAAAAAGAAAACAGGCCTTCCTGGCTTAATAGTATAGCAGAAAAAGATTTGAAAGAGGCAAAATTGCAAAATAAGATCAAAGATGCAGTAGATTTTTATTATGCTGTATTTAACGATAAAGAAAATGAAGAATTCAATAAGGAAAAATTAGAGAAAATCATAAGGTGAGTAAGGGATGAAACTGTCCGCCAAGAAATCATTGACAAATACGACAATAACTTACCAAACGAACCATGAATAATTATTAACGTTGGAGAGACACAAAAAGGAAATAAGATTATAAATAAAGATGATGAAAACAAAACCAATTTTATTGCTCGAAAACTGAATGGTGAACAATTAATGTTTATTAGAGAATTGGTAGAGAACGAGAATAATAAAATGTGTGCTTGACGCGGAAAGAGTCCAAAAAAACTGGATGGATTGGATAGAATATCTAAAGTTTATTTTAGAGAGGGAGTTAGTTTCCTTAATGGAGGCCAATGACTTTGTCTAGATAGAAAATGATTTTGTGAAGAAGTTATTAAAAGCGTGCTTAATAATGAGGACGGAATTTTTATTCGAGGGGCCATTCCGGGACAGTGCGAACTTAGAAAAAGTGAAGAAATAGAAACTTTTATCAAACAAAAAAATCAAGAAGCTGTTGAAGAACTTATAAAAGCGAATAACCAATCTGAGTATAAAAAATGAATTTTAATTGATAAAAGATATCTTGCGATAGACTATGATGATGCAGAACTATCCTTTTATCACATTAGAAGTGATAATGAAATAGAACAAGAGTGCTTACGAAAAATAATTGCAGATAATTTGGGTCTAAAGGATGCTTCTAAAATGTATATTTTAGACGAAGATGGAAATCCATCCATTTTCCCAATTTACTCTAATTCTGACGTTTTTTTGATTGCTATTGATATAAATGAAGCGCAGAAAGACATCAAAAAACGCAATTCTTTTGCTATAAGCGATTTTTGCATCTCCTTAATTGAAGATTTTGAGGAGATATTTGAAAAAATTGGGTATTATAATGCAGAGGATTTATTATTTATTGAAGACAAATTGATTGAAAACAATATTGAAAAAGGAATAAGTTATCGCGACTATCTAGAAAAAAAATTTGGGATTAAAGGAAATAAAATTATACAATTCAACTATAATAGTGAATATTTAATTGAAAACAGGGAAAGATTTATAAAAGGATTAAAAAAGAATGGTCAACAAAAAGAGCAAGTGCTTGATAATTATCTGACGAATTTTTCAGAGCAAGAACAGTTATTAAATCAAATTGAAGTTCCTTTTGAGAATTGATAATTGTCTTTTGCAGCGAACTACCCACCACTTATAGAAGTGGGAGCATTTTAGGCAATAATTCTGAATCCAAAGAAGCAAAAGGCGGCTAAATTTCAAAGAAAATGAAAATAAATAGGATAGGTGATATTTCACTTACTTTTTCGATACATCCAGATAAGAAAAATGGTTACTGGCAAGTAGGAAAGAAGTAAAAATTTGATAGTAGTAAGATTTAGCAGCCCGCCTCCCACAGCCACAATAGGACCAAGTCAATGAATAAAAATAAAACTTAAACCAGAAAAAATGTAAGCAAGCGGGTTATTTTTGTTAAATATCTCAAAAATTAGATAACGAAAAACACACTCCTCGATAATCGGAGCCAGAATGACAATGAAAACAAAATTAAGGAGTTCAATAGAAATTTCTTTTTTTACTCTCTGCGGTTGTCTCTCTCTCTCTCTCTCTCTCTGCGGCTTCTTTTTTTTCTTTTTCCAATTGCTCGGAGGTGATTACTTTTTCTTCCAACATTTTGTTTATCACCTCTTGCTGTTGTTTGACAACTATCTCTTGTTTTCAGGTTCGGTTAGCCAAAAAAGAAATGCCAAAAATCACGGCTCCAACCACTCCCATTATCAAAAAATTCATTCTCTCAGGCGATCAATGGCTAAAACCTCAATTTCACCACCTTTTGAGAGTGTTCCCAATAATTTTTCTTTGATTGACAATGACAAATACCGCACAAATAATCATTGGTAATTGAAACTTGAATTGATTTCAGGCAAGTGTTCTTTGAATGATATTCATATTAAATATTTTAATGCTAGAGAAGCGACAAGACCCAATTGTTAGGGATTATTAATTTTATTTTTAAAACTTAATTTATTTACTAAGTTGTGCTAATAACTTTTAGTTATTCTCTAAAAATTATTTATATTTAACATGCCGAAATATTTCTATATCACCACTCCTATTTTTTACCCCAATGATCGTTTACATTTAGGACATGCTTATACTATGATTATTGCTGATATTATTGCCCGTTACAAAAAAAGTCAAGGTTATCAGGTTTACTTCCAAACCGGCAGTGATGACCACGGTGAGAAAATTGAAAAAAAAGCGGCTTCATTAGGCATTAGCCCTCAACAATTAGTAGACCGAAATGTTTTACTTTTTCAACAATTGTGAAAAGAATTAGGCATTTCTGAACACATTTTTTATCGCACTTCTGCTTCCACCCATAAAAAAAAAGTCCAAAAAATTTTTACTGAATTATTAAATGAAGGCGATATTTATTTAGGGGAATATCAAGGAAGATATTGCGTTGCCTGTGAGGATTACGTGAGCGATAGTAAAGTTATTAACAACAATTTATGTCCGACTCCTAATTGTCAGTCCGAATTGCGAAAAATTAAAGAACCGGCTTATTTTTTGCGAGTTAGTAATTATTACCAACAATTGATAGAATATTATCAAAAAAACCCTGATTTTCTTTTGCCACCTAATATTAAAAAAGAATTATTCGAAAATTTTCTCAAAAATGAAGGGCGAGATTTGTGTATTACCCGTAGTGATATCAAGTGAGGCATTCCAGTTCCCGGCAATGAAAAAATGGTCATTTATGTCTGGTTTGAGGCTTTGCTTAATTATCTTAATTCTCCGATTGGGGAATATTTTTTTTTCCCTAAAGCACCCAGTAATAGTAAAGTCAAGGAATTTTCTTGTGTAGCCATTGCTAACCCAAAAAAACAACATCTCTTAGTTTACAGCAAAAAATGCGACAAGTGAACGTTCCCTGGTGGAAAAATAGAACCAGGCGAAACGCCCGAAACTGCGGCCAAAAGAGAAATATTAGAAGAAACTAACTTAACAATTACGGATTTGGAAAAGATTGGCGAAGAAACCTTTTATGTTAATAATATCTGATGAAAAGGCTATTTTTATCAAACCCGAAAATATTCTGGTTCGTTAGAAATCAAGGTTCAGGAAAAGGAATCAATAGGAGAAGTTAAGTTTTTTTCTGTTCCAGAAATATGAGAACTTGATAGCCAAAAACCCGATAGGGGTGCGGAATATGTGCTGGAAAAATTAACCGGTGCCAAAAAGGATAAAAATTCTTGGGAAATAGTGCAAATAGTCGGTAAGGATATTGCTCGTTTTCATGGGATTTATTGACCGATTATTTTAAGACTTTTATCCGCCCAGTTGCCTGATAAAATACTGGCTCATGGTTGAATATTAGACCAGTTAGGTCGAAAAGGAAGCAAGAGCAAAGGCAATGTTATCGACCCACTGCAATTGTTAAAAAAATATCCACGTGATTTATTAAGAGTCTACTTTATAGCCAAAATTAATTTTTTACAAGATGGAGTTTTCACGGAGGATTTATTGAGAAATTTTTACCAAGACTTTTTTGTGAATAATTTAAGTAATTTAGTCTCACGGGTAAATAAAATGATCCATTTGTATAATGGAGGAATTGTTCCGGAAAATAATTATAGTTGAAAAAAAGAGACCGGTTTTGGTAATTTTAAAAAAGAGCAGCCAAAAGCAAAAACTGAAAGAAAAAAGTTAGAGGAATACCAAAAAAAATGTCATTTGGTAGTGTCAGAATTTCAAGAAAAAATTAATCAATATGAACTTACCGAGACATTTTCTCAAATCCAAAGTTTACTTAATGAAAGTAATAAATTAATTTCTGATTTGGCTCCTTGAGAATTAGCAAAAAAAGGTGATATTTTACTTTTAAATTTAACCCTTAATTATTTAACCAATGGAATAAAAATTGCGGCTTTTTTGCTTGACCCGCTGGCTCCCGAAACCAGCAAAAAGATTTTAGAGATTTTTAATGTTAATCAACGGCAACTAAATTGAGATAATTGTTTAGATTTTGATTCAGTAAACGGGGCGAAAGTAAAATTGTTAGAAAAGCATTTATATGAACCTCTATAAGATTAAACGATATTTTCCTAACCTTTTCTTATCTTTTTAGATATTTAAGAAAAATTAAGACATTTTTTCTATCTATTTTTCATATCATTGTCTAATTAAAATGTATAATCTTTGATTATTTCACTCTTAAAATATCCATGTCTATTTTTCATAAATATAAGCCCCCACCAGGAGCAAGATTTCTATATTTGTAATTTTTTTTATCGCAGTTAGTTAATTTTTTTTGTAAATCAGTAATTTTTTGCTTTCCCTCATAACAATTAATAGCCTCTCCAATTATTGCCCTAATCTGATAACGGAGAAAATTTTTTGCCTTAATGCTGATAATAACAACAGTCTGCTTTTTTCAACATTTTAGGGCGGTAATTTCTCGCACTGTTTTTACTTGATTTCGCTCCGGTCAACGACAATAAGAATAATTAAAAAAATTGTGTCGGCCCTGGAAAATTCGGAGAATATCATTTAATTTTTTGGTGATAATTGGCAAATTATACTCCCATCGATATTTTTTTTGCCAAATATTATGTTTGCTAGTATTAATAAAATAGCGGTATTCTTTACTGAAAACATTACGAATAGGATGAAAATTATTATCTACCTTCTGGACTTTTTTGACTAAAACGTATTTGCTGAGAACTTTTTTTAATAAATTGAATAACTTTTTTGGGGAAAAATCTAAATTAATCCGTAAAGTGAATTTTTGCTCGCGAGCATGAACCCCTTTATCAGTACGGCTAGCGGCTAAAATATTAATTTTTTTTTTAAAAACCCGACTTAAAATTGTTTCAATACAGCTCTGGACGGTTAATTTGTTTGGTTGAGTGGCTCAACCAGCAAAATCACTGCCGTCATAAGCGATAGTTATTAAGTAAAAGTTCGTTTCTTTATCAGGCAAAATATCGCTTACATTTTTCATATCATTGTTTATTGTTTGGTTTACGAAAAAATATTATCATCTATTTTTCATTTTTTTAAGAAAACCATTTCACTCATTTAGAATAAGCAATTTTAATCTGAAAATCTTATTCTTTCATTAAAATTTTAGTAATATGTTCTCCGCTAAAAAAAAAGTAGTAATTGGATTAAGTGGTGGAGTAGACTCGGCTGTGGCGGCTTATCTTTTGAAAAAAGGAAATTATGAAGTAACAGCAATTTTTATGCAAAATTGGGATGATTATCTGGGAGGGCAAACCACCTCTATTTGTTCCCAAACACAAGATTGAAATGACGCTCAAACCATTGCTTATCAATTAGGAATTCCACTTCACAAAGTAGATTTTATTCGCGAATATTGAGACAGAGTGTTTGCTAATTTCCTCAACGATTTAGAAAAAGGTTTGACTCCTAATCCCGATATTTTATGTAACAGCACAATTAAATTTCATTGTTTTGTGGAATATGTGAAAAAAATTTTTGCGGCCGATTTCATTGCCACCGGTCATTATGCAAAAATAGTTCAGGAAAACGGAGAACATTACTTAAGTAAGCCACAAGACGAAAATAAAGACCAAACCTATTTTCTATGTCAAATTGATCGTAATTTGTTAAGCAAAATAATTTTCCCTCTGTCCGACTTAACCAAAAAAGAAGTGCGGCAAACGGCCGAAAAATTGGGGTTAATTAACGCTCAAAAAAAGGATTCTACTGGTATTTGTTTTATTGGAGAGCGAAAATTTGCCAGTTTTTTGGCTAATTATTTTCCCAAAAAAGAGGGTAGAATAATCAATGTTGACAGCCAAGAGGTCATGGGCCAACATTATGGCGCTTCTTATTTTACTATCGGACAGCGGCGTAATTTGAGACTACCGGGACAAAAAAAACCTCATTATGTAGTAGGAAAAAGCAGTGAAAAAAATATAATTTATGTGGCAGATGGCTGAGATAATAAGTGACTATATAGTAATTGGTGCATAGTAAAAAGAATTAATTGGCTGGTTAGAGAGGAAAAATTAAAAAAATGTCTCAATAGTCAGAAAATAACGGCTAAATTTCGTTATCGGCAACCAGAAATTGCAGTCAAAATCATTCCGACAGTTGGTTTTCGGGAGTTAAAAGTAGAATTTTCTGAGAAACAGAGAGCCATTACCCCCGGACAGTATGCGGTTTTTTATCATCATAATATTTGCTTGGGGGGGGGGGGGCAATTTTTGACACTGAAAAGAATAAAGAAAATAGCGAACCAAGATTTTAAGCAGTAGGTTTTGTGGATTATTTTTTTATGAGAGGTTGAAAGTGACCGCCACTGTTATAAATAATGAATGGATGATCTTTATAGGTAAGTTTATTGTATTCTATAATTTGGTCGGGAGTATCGTTAGAAGGATATTCTGCTAAACTTATGCCATTATTATCTTTTAAATAAGGGTAATTTGTTTCCCAATTAGGACTTGCGGAAAGTAAAACGATTTGTCTTTTTAAAATTGTTTTCATGTAAGCAATATCGCCATTTTCTAATCAGCGTGTATTGATAGCAAAACCATGACTTCCGTTTAGTTTTTCTTTTAATTGTTCAATTCCGCTTACGTATTTATCAGGGTCAGCCATAAACTCTATACATAATTTAGCCCTTAGAGGCAAAGCAAGCGAAGTATCATTATCCTTTCCAGTTAAGAAAACCGAAAAAGAGTTTAAGAAGCAATTTCCATCTCCAACTGCATTTAATAGGACATAATTTTTATATTTATAAGCGGTTCCGGTCGGGACAGCCTTGCCTAGGTCTGGTACTGGACCTCTATCGGGCAGTCCTTTCAATGTATCCATACTGGCCCCTTTTAAATCCACTCCTTCCAGCGGGTCAGGATAATTTTTAGCCTTTACTCAATCTTTAATTTCTTGGAGAGTGGTGGGATTAGTATCCAGAAAATTTTTGACTTCCCATAAAATCCTTTCCCATTTATTAGTGGGAGGTGTTTGTGGACCTGGAGCTTGTGGACCTGGAGCTTGTGGACCTGGAGCTTGTGGACCTGGAGCTTGTGGACCTGGAGCTTGTGGAGACCCTTTTAGTTTACTAATAACCGCTTCCACATTTGCTTTTCGTATTTGTAATTCCTCAGAAGTAGTGGCTTCATTAATATAATCCTCTCAATCGGTTTTGTCAGCCGTGAGATAATTGCTATTTTTTAATTCTGTTAATAAATCTTCCTCTCTAATATTGTCCGCACTCAAATCTAATTTCAGAGAAGTAATTGTTTCTGCTTTGGTTTGGAGTAAATTGGAATTATCAGTGGGGGAATCATTTTTTCCCGAAGTTGGTGCAGAGGAATTTTTTTTACTTACCAGCCCAATAATGGAAATTAATGCAGCAAGAAACAAAAAAAATGACAGGGTCGAAATGATAATTATTCTTTTTTGGCGACGGGTTAATTTCATAGCAACAATATATAATGCATTTTGTAAAAATTATCAAAAATATTATAATTATGTAAAAACCACATCATATATTATTTTTTATAGAAATTGCTATTCGGACAACATTATATATAAAATTACAATATAGACTAAAAATAAAAATGATTAGAGTAAGTTGTGAGTTACCAACTTTTCTAATTATCAGGGTTTAAATTTTAATATATAAGTTTAATGCTGTGAAGGCCTTATCGTCTGCGAAAAAATTGACAATTCCAATCCATAATCACCAAGGGAAAGAAATTAGTCAATTCTAGTTTTGTGCTTTTTTTTCAAACCAATAATTTGGATAATTGCCAATTCGGTATTAGTACACCCAAAAAATTGCTAAAAAAGGCGGTTGAACGCAATCGCTATAAAAGGCAAGTGCGAGAAATGATAATATCGTATTTGAAAAAAAACCAGGAAAGTTGTCAAACAAATGAAAATCACTTCCATAGTAATTTTGTTGTTATTATCCGCTACCCTTACCTTGACCTTGATTTTGCTACCAATCGGAAAAATCTCTATAAATTGTTGGTTTCTACTGCTTTCGAAAAAACCAATTCTCGTATGGGGGATGCTACTAAAATTTAATTTATACCTCTAAACTGCCTTAAAAAACGAATGTCATTCAGATAAAAATGACGAATATCCTCAATGCCGTATTTTATCATTAATAATCGTTCTAAACCGAAAGCAAAGGCAAATCCGGTGAATTTTTGGGAATCAAAGCCGCCATTTTTTAAGACTTGCGGATGAATTAATCCAGCTCCCGCAATTTCTACTCAACCAGTTTTTTTACATATTTCACAGCCTTTGCCTTGGCACAACAAGCAACGGGCATCTATTTCTACGCTCGGCTCGGTGAAGGGAAAATAAGAGGGACGCAGACGAATGGTTTGTTCTTTACCCAGTAATTCTTGGACCACTGATTCTAAAGTTCCCTTCAAATGAGAGAAAGAAAAATTTTTGCCGATAGCAAAGCAATCTATTTGAGTAAACTGGTGAGTATGAGTGGCATCGTCCTCGTCACGCCGATAAACTTTGCCAATACTGACGATTTTCAACTCTGTGTCAGCATTTTTTTTCACCTCTTTGTTTTTAGTCTTATCAAACAAAATATCAGGTCTGTTTTTAGCTTTGTCAGGCAAAATATTGAGTATATTTTTCATTACTCAAGGTTGAATAGTCGTGGTATGTGTTCGCAGAAGCAAATTGTGATTAAGATAAAAAGTATCCTGCATGGCCCGGGCGGGATGGCCGGGCGGCATATTTAGAAAAGTGAAATTATTTTCTTCGGTTGCAATTTCCGGACTTTCGACAATTTGATAGCCTAAACGTCAGAAAATATCATAAATTTTTTGAGTAATTTGCGTTAGCGGGTGGAGATTAGCCAGAGGAATTTTTTCTCCTTCAAGATAAATATCCACTTCCTCTTTTTTAGGAACTTGTTGGGAGCCATGTTCTTTTATTTTCGCTTCTACTTTTTCAACCTTATCCCTCAGTTCATTTTTTCAATTATTAATTAAACTGCCTAATTTTTTTTTTTTTGCCAAATCCTTTTCCTGGCTTACTTGCTGAAAAAGTTGAGAAATTAGGCCGCCCTTGTCTAAATACTTTTTTTTTACTATCTCTATTTCGGAAAAATCGGCGGCTTCTTGAAGAGATTTTTCTATCAAAAGGCTAATTTCTTTTTCTCATTCAGTTGTCATTAACATAATTTTTACACATTTTTCTATTATTATTGTTTATTTCGCAAGACGGATAAAATTCATATTTTTAGATGAAGGTTTGTTAAAGAACCTTAATGGTACAAGATTGCTTAATTAGTCAACCAACCAAAAAGAATTAGTAAATAGTTGGTTTTTTCGAATTTGAGTTTGGTGACCGGATAGTTCCACAATTTTCCAATTTCAAAATTATTTTTGAATCCTTTTTAATGAAGCGTTTAATAAGTCGAAGAAACGATTAAAACTTGCCTCGTCGCTTATAATGTATTCGTGGTCGTCTTTTCTTCACCATCAATTAGGTTTCAATGAGAAGTCACTTATAATCTTTTTTTCTTCTGGTTGAGTAGGAGAAAAATCAAAAAAAGTTCTAACCAATTTTTGCCGATTTAGTGGTATTCGTAAAACATAATCATTATTTTTGGTATAAAAAGTAAAATAGCGAGCTTTTGCGGTTATACTTAATACTAAATTAAACTCATTTTGAAGTCTTTTCTCAATTTCTAAAACTCATTTTTTAACTTCTTCGGTTAGTTTAGGATTATATTTGGTAGAAAAAAGTAGTGAAATGCCTTGTTCTTTTGTTAAAACTGGCGTGTTATTAATAATTTTATCTATTGTTTGTTCTTCTTCTAAATTAATTATTTCTTCATGTTTCCCTTTTAATAACACTAATTGTTCATTTTTTAAATTATACACAGACATTTCTACTAGATAAATTTCTTCTTGTTTGCTTTCTCTTTCCTTGGTATCATCGTCAAACTGCGGAGCGATACAAATAATTCTAGCCTTATGTTTGAAGTCTCTTGTCGTCCACCCTGTTTTTGTCCAGTAATCTCGCAAATGATTTAAATTATCATTATTCTCTTGAAGAGCATTGCGATATTTTATAGTTTGGTCAATCACACCTTTGTCTATTCTGCTCTTGTATTCAAAAATGTATAACCTTTTTCCCAGTTTCTCGGAAAAAGCAAGTGAGTCGGGAATTCTTTTTTTAGGACCATGTGGCAAGGGAAATTGCTTGCCTTCATTAAACAACTCTAAATAATTAAAGAGTCTTCAAAAATTTTTTAGAATGATACTTCTAACTAACTCATCCTCTCTGCCTTTTAGTTCTTCTGTTTTTAAATCTTTTAAATTTTTGCTTTTGTCAAGTTTATATAATTTATTAAAATTCATATGTTTTTTCAATTAATTAATTTTACTCTTCAACTGCGGAAAAGCAATCACTTCCTTAATACTATTTTGACCAGTAAGTAACATTAACAATCTATCTATCCCAATCCCTAATCCCCCTGCTGGCGGCATCCCATATTCTAGGGCTTCCAAAAATTCTTTATCAAAACTGGCAATTTCTTCATTCCCCAATTCTTTTTGTTTACTCTGTTCTTCAAACCTTCTTTTTTGCTCGCTAGGGTCATTTAATTCACTATAACCATTGGCAAATTCTAATCCACCAATATAAAGTTCAAATCGGTCAGCAATTTTTTCATCTCCCGGCTTGCTTTTGGCTAGTGGAGAAACTTCTAATGGATAATCATAAATAAAAGTCGGTTGAATTAATTTTTTTTCCACATATTCTTCAAAAAAAGCCAAAACAATATGTCCAGTGGTTTCTTGAAATTTTTCTAATTTTAAATTATATTTTTGGGCCAGTTGACAGGCTTCTTCCAAGTTGCTTATTTTGGCGAAATCTACGTTGGCATGTTCTCTGATAGCCTCTATCATTGACAGTCTGCGAAAAGGCTTTTTGAGAGAAATATTGTGAAAATTAAAGGCAAATTCCGTTTGTTGGTGAAAAACTTTTTCAACTAAATAATGAAGCAATTCCTCGGTCAGATTCATCATGTGTTCCGCATTTTCATAAGCCTGATAAACTTCAATGGTGGTAAATTCGGGATTATGACGGGCATCTATACCTTCATTACGGAAAATTCGACCAATCTCATAAACTTTTTCAAAGCCACCTACCAGCAATTTTTTGAGGGGTATTTCAGTAGCAATTCGCAAATAAAAATCCCGGTGTAATTTATTATGATGAGTAATAAAAGGCTTGGCCTGGGCTCCGGAGGCCTCCGAAACCAGAATGGGGGTTTCAATTTCAATAAAACTTTTTTTCTCTAAAAACTGGCGAATATTTTTGATTACTTGGTGGCGAATGAAAAAAATCTCTTTCTTTTGCTTATTAACAATAAAATCTAAAGGTCGGTTGCGAAACCTTTCCTCGGTATCGCTAAGTCCGTAGTAAGAACTAGGGATAGGTCTCAAACATTTGCTTAATAAAATAAACTCATTTACTTCCACACTTAACTCTCCTCTATTAGTTTTACAGACAATTCCTTTTACTCCAATAAAATCACCAACATCCAGCAAATCAGAAAAATCTCTAAATTTATCTTTATTCTTTTCATTTTCACTAACTTTCAATTGAATTTTTTGGTCTTGGGTAGTTAGGTCAGCAAAAATTAAGCCTCCGACAATATTAAAGCGGGAAATCCTTCCGGCAACGCTTACTAAAACACTTTTTTCTTTTAATTCTTTTTGTGAAAAAGAAGAAAATTGCTTAATGATAGTTGATAAGTCAGTATTCTGGAAAAATTTGGTTATTTGAAAAGGATTGTTATACTTTTTTTCTCATTCTTGAAGTTTTTTTTTTCTTAATTCTTCCTGAGATAATTCCATATTAAACTAATTTTTTAACTTTTTTATCATAGACCAACTTTGTTAAAATCATTAAATAACAAAGAGAAATAAAGATAAAAAAAGCAATTGAAAAATTAATGATAAATAAATCTCACCTTCTTTCGGCTATCCATTCAAAAATGGAATAAGGATATTTTTTTAAATAAAAAAATAAACTGCTCGTTTCTCCTCAATTAATTTTAGCCAAAGTTCAGGTATAAAAAAAGTAAAAAACTGGGCTAATAGGAGCAAGTAATAAAGTTTTTGCTAACTTTTCTCTTAATTTGTCTACCAGAGCATAAAAATAAAAATAGAAAATGGTTAAAAGAGGAGCAATAATGTGTCAAGAAACTGACTGACAATTTAATAATAATGATTTTTTTCATTTGACACTTAGAAAAAACAAACAATAAACTCAAAAGAAAAAAGTAATTAAATTATACATCGTGGCTAGCAAAGTAATAAATTGTGAGAAATAAGAAGAAGTTTTTTTTCTTTCTCCCTGCGGGAGAGAATTATATTTTATTTCCCTAAATATCATGGCTGCCGCTAAAATAGTTAAAAGTGAAGTGTGAACTGACCACCAAGAGAAAAAGCGAAGAAGGTGAAAATGGAAAGGAATATCAGTCCGAAAAAAAGCTACTATAATTCCTAATAAATGTAAGGAAAATATGAAAGAAAGCAGAAATATTTTTTTTTGTTTTTTAAGCATTAATTAGTATAATTTTATTTATCTTCAAAAAAATACTTAATATATGCCGAAATCTTTTTATATAACTACTCCTATTTTTTACCCGGTCGCAAAAGAATATTTAAAAATACAAAAAATCCACTACCTAAAAATAACTATTAAGAGGTAGTTAGCAAACTACCCACACAGAGACTTTAAAGTATTATATTTTACTTTGCTCTCCGGCAACGCCCTCTGCTTGGTTTCCAGCAATGTTTCCAGTTTCTACCTCTAATATTTTTACTTCGGTATATTGGGCTCTAAATCCTCATTTTCGTTCATTCCTTTTTTTGGCTTTGTATTTCATACCCACTATTTTTTTATTTTGCCCGTGTTTTACTACTTTGCCACGCAATCTAACAGGCAGTTTAGGCTCCAATTTACTGGCTAAATAGGGCTGACCGAATTCATTATCTATCTGTAAAACTTTATCAAAAAAAATTTCATCGTCCTTTTTAGTATTTTTCTGGTAATCGATGCGAAAAATTTGCTCTTTCTTTTTTGGCAGATAGAGATATTGTTTACCTTTTACTTCAAATCTAATGATATCCATAATAATTATTTTAATGTTGAAAATTACCTGTTCGGGTAATAATTTATTTTTCTCACATAAAATATTTTGCGTTTATTTTTTATTATACAAAACTTTTTAACTTGGCTTGGATTTTTTTTTTTTGTTCCTGGTAATAAATTAATTTATTTTTCTCTTCTTCTATTAATGGCAGAGGGGCCTTTTTTTGAAAATTGTCATTAGTCAATATTCTCTGACTTCTTTGGCATTCAGCTTCGTAAAATCTTAACTGTTTTTCTAACTCTTTTTTGTCAATTTTTTCGTGGTATCACAGAACTCCGAAAGGTGGCAAATCCAGAAAAGAACTGAATTCGGTTTGTCTCGCTTTTTCATATCATTGTCTATTCGAAAATATCTTTGCAGATTTTTCTAAAATGAAAACTTGGCTTTTGGTTAATGGCTCTAAATATCGATTAAAATCGAAAGAAATATTTTGCCGGAGGCCTAAATTATTCAATTTATTTTTTCATTCGGGGGTTAATTCTAAATAAAATTCACTAACTTTGCTTTTTTGGTGAAAATTACGAATACTACTTACTAGAAGTAACAAACAATCAATTTGTCAAAGTTCCTGTTTTTGGTCTTTTATTTCAACAATTTCAATTCCGGCTTGTAATATTTTTTGGTGGGTTAATTCTTGGTAAATATGCTCGGTAATGAAAGGGATGGCCGGGTGAAGCATAATTAATAGTTGCTGATAAACAAAAAGTATAGTGTTTTTAGTATCAGTATCCCAAGGAGCAATTTTGCTTAATTCTAAATATTCATTACTTAATTTTTCTCGCGTAAATTTGATAAGTTGTGTGGTGGCGAAATTAATTTCTTTTCTTTTTAAATGGTAAAAATAATTCTTTTGACAAAGGGCTAATTCATTCAAAATTCAGTTGTTAATTAAGCCTTGGGCTGCCAATTTTTCTCTCATTACTATCGCTGTTTTTTTCTTTTACTAATTCTTTTTGCTAGCACTAGAAACACTATCAATAATGGTCCAATCAACAAAAGAGGGATAACTATTTTTCAAGGAGAAATTTTGGGTTCGTTAAGAGAATTATTTTGGTTATTATTCTCAGCCAAGTAATTTTCCAATTGTGCCAATAAATTTTCAGCCGTCTTTTGATGAATAGAATAGTAAATATTACTACTGCTAATAAACTCTAATAATTTCTTTTTTAGTTCAATTATTTGGGACTTATTTTTTGCTTTTAAAACTTCATTCACCTGAGAAGTTAAATCAGTTATTTTTTTCGCAGCCTCTTTTTGATAAATATCCTGTTTGATTTTATTTTCGGCGGCTACTAGTTGATCGGCATCTTTAATTTCACCGTCCTTTAACTTTTGTAGTTCTTTCTGAGTTTCACTTTCCAACTCATTTTCTTCAATCCCGCCATCTTTTAGTTTTTCCTCAGTTTTTTTCTTGACTTCCTCGCTATACTTCTGAGGGTCCTCTGCCGCTTTGCCCTTTTTTAATTCGTCGGTTTCCTCTTTGTTGTCGTTATAACTCTTTTCTTTTTCCTCTTTTTCTAAATTTTCTCAGGCTTGTTGTTTTTCCTCCTGGGTTCCGGTTTTGGCCTTTTTGAGATTTTCTTTTATTTCCTCAGCCGTTTTTTTATCTTTTCGGCGAGCCTGGATATCGGCTAATAGTCTATCTTGGAGATTAGTAATTTGCTGAATATCGGTCATTACGCTTATTTGTTCTTCTCAATTTTGATACTGCGGACTTAACTCGTTATTAGTAAGTTTGGGTTCTTGATTGAGAGCAGTGGTGATTTCAGCAATAAAACTATCTCTTTTCTGGTTTAATTCCTGCTGCCTGGCTTCTTCTTCCGCTCGTCTTTTATTTTCTTGTTCTTCTTCCCGTTCCTTTTTTTCCTTTTCTTCGGCTTCTTTTTTCTCTTTCTCCTCTTGTTCTTTTTTTAGTCTTTCTTCCTCTTTTTTGGCGTTTTCACGAGCCTCGGCTTCGGCTTGTTGGCGTTCTTCCTCATTTTTCTTTTTGGCAGACACCAAATTTTCAATATCTTTTTCTAATTGTTTAGTTTGGTAATCAGTAATGTCTTTTCTATTTTTCAAAGAACGGAGGTGATTTTGTCAGTTGGGACGGTTATTGTTTAATTCTGTTTCAGTAATGCTTTGGCTATTGGCTTGGTGAATGATTTTTTGGATGACTGAGTTTTTGTAATTGTCGAATTGATTAATTATTCTAGCAATTAATTCTACTTGCTTTTTCTCGAACTCATTAATGCGGTCGGGTCTTCATAAACATTTATTAATGTGAGTTTCATAATACTTGGCTATTGGTGTTGTGTTGGGGTCAATGTCTCAACAGGCCAAGCAGTCATGGGGCCTAGCACTCATATAACTTTCGTTTAGGAAAAGTCCGGAATCTGCTAAAGTAGTTAAGTCAATATTGCCCTTTTTGATAATTAAATTGATTTGACCGAGGGCATAAGGGCGGACGTATTTGGTTTCATTGGCTTTTTCTTGGTAAAAAAATAGCGAAAAATCACTGATGTGAAGTGCGGGGTCAGTAGTTGTTTTAATAACGAAATTAACCCATAATACTCCATCCGAAGAAATTTTTGCGTCTTCTTGCAGAAGTTTTTTTTCTAATGATAGTCAATAATGGTAATTATCAGCATAAAAACCAATTTCAAAAAATTTTGAGTCTTCTTTACTGTCTAATTCAAAATCAATAAATTTTATAGGCGGATTATAACCGTTGTTACCCTCTGAATATATTTCTCTTAATTTCTCGATTAATTCGTTAGAAAGTATGCGGCATTTTCTTCTCTTGCCATTTATTTCTACTAGTTCTAAATCGCTGAAAGAAAAAATAAATTTATCAGATTTTTGATTAAATCTTCCAAGTCAATCCTGAAATTCTTTTTTAACTCCTTTAAACATAATAACTTTCACTTTAATTATTTCTGTGGTTGGAATTTACTTGGATTTGGGCTAATTGTTGTCTTTGTTCTTGTTGCCATAACCGAATATCTTCCACTTTATCTAAATTATTTTCAAAAGAATTATCAGTAAAAAAAGTCCCTTCTACGGCTCAGTCTTCCATAGTTTCACCTTCTTGTAATTCGAGAAAATCAGTTAAAGCATCTTTCAAATCATCCACTCTGGCCCCTGTCCGACCGCAATTGCCAAAAGTAAAACCGAATAATTTTTCAGTATTTAAATATTCTAAACCCCCATTAATATCAGTAGCATTAATATCCAATTCTTCCAATTTTAAGTTTCTAATTTGATACAAAGAGCCATTTCAACGATTATAAATGTTTCACCTTATTCTATTTTCATCACTAGTTCCCAAAAATAAACATTTTAGCCGAGGAAAGCAAGCAAAGACAGACAAATCTCGAGCCCAGAAATTATTGTCGTTTAGACGAATACTTTTTAAGCGATGGGCTCGGAGCGGCAAAATTACCTTTCTCAGTAAGTTGTCGTCAGCATCTAGTTCTCTTAACTGTTGGCAGCCAGTCAAAATCAAACGATTAATAAATTGCTGGTTGATTGTTAACTTTCGCAAACGAGGAAATGAGGATAAATCCAAGGTTCCGGTTAAACTATCGGCCACTGGCAGATAATAACAACTTTCCTCATTTTGATAATATTCTTGATGGATGATATTATTTTGAAGAGTGTCCGGAAAAATATGTAATTTTTGTAGATTGGCTCGCTGTGAAATAGGAATGGTATTATTTAATCAAATTTGGGCTTTAGTCATGAGATTTTTGTTGTTTGCTATATAATGTAATTGTATTATATATTTTAATTTTCATCCACGGCAAAATATTATATTATTTTTAACCTTCGGTAAAATATCCGGTTTATTTTTCCCCCAACAAATTATTTTTTTTCTGCTCTAAGGCTGGCAGGACAGTCATTTTAATTTCCTCAGTCCCTTCTTCTAAATTAAGAGTGTAATTGCCACCCCTATGAAGAAATTGTGAGACAATGCCTCGTCCAATCAAGGTGCCGATTTTTTTTTCAATATAGTGCTTAATTGGCCGAGCCCCATACTCAATCGAGTAAGCCTCATTCAGAATTTTTTCCACCACTTCCTCGCTATATCGCAATTTAATATTTTTCTCCGACGCGATTCGTTGGATAAAAAATTGTAATTCTTTGCTAATAATTTCCTTAACAACCTTTCTGCTTAAAAAATTGAAGAAAATTATTTCATCAAGCCGATTAAGAAATTCCGGACGAAAATGATTTTTTAGTTCAGCATTTAATTCCTCTTTTATCTCTTTCATTTCCTTATTTTCAAAATATAATTCCGAACCTAAATTAGTTGTCAAAATGATAATCGTGTTGCGGAAGTTAACTTCCCGACCATTAGCCAAAGTCAGAAATCCGTTATCTAGTATCTGTAAAAGAATGTTAATAACTTCGGGATGAGCCTTTTCTATTTCGTCAAAGAGCACGACGCTATGCATTTTTTCTCGCACAATTTCTAGACGGGGTTTATCTTCAAAACCAATATAGCCCGGAGGAGAACCGATTAATTTACTAATTGAATGCGGCTCAGAAAATTCGGTCATATCCAAACGAATGAGATTTTTTTTTTGGTCGAAAAGTTGTTCGGCAATTGTCAAAGCCACTTCGGTTTTGCCTACTCCGGTTGGACCTACGAAAAGAAAAGAGGCTAAGGGGCGATTAGGGTCCTGAACCCCCGCACGGGCCCGAAAAATGGCTTCGCTAACGGTTCGTAAAGCCGCATTTTGGCCTTTTACTCTTTGTTGGAGAATAGCCGACAAGAAAAGCAATTTTTGCTGCTCGCTATCCAAGATTTTGCCAATTGGCAAATCATATTTCTGAGCGATAGTTAACGCAATGTCTTCGCGATTGATAAAATATTTTCTTAATACATTACTGCGAGCACGGGACTCTAATTCTCTGACTTTGGCTTGGTTAGTTGGAATAGTTGAATATCTTAATTCGGCCGCCTTGGTGAGGTCAATTTCTTTTTGCTGATAAATAACCAATTCTCATTCGGCTTGGGCTAATTCTTTCTTGGCTCAATTCAATTCTTGAATTATTTGGTTTTCTTGGCGGTCTAATTCTAGAAGCTCGTCTAGTTTCGTTCGCTGTTTTTTAGTTTCCTGCTCGAGGTTAAAGACTTCAATTTCCTGGCCCTTTTCTTTTTCCAGAGCAGTTTTTTTAATTTCTAATTCTCTTAATTTTAGCCGAGTTTTCTCAATCACTTCTGGTTCGTATCACATTTCGCTGCGGACTCGCCCACAAGTTTCATCCAGTAAATTAATCGCTTTGTCCGGCAAATAGGTAGTAGTGAGATAACGTTGAGAAAAGTTGACGGTAGCTAGCAAGGCGTCGTCATAAATCTTCAATTCGTAATAAATTTCAAAATAATTGCGAATACCTTGTAAAATCCTTAATGTGTTCTCATGGCTTGGCTCAGTGACTAATATGTTGCTAAAACGACGCGCTAAGGCCCCATCTTTTTCGATATACTGGTGGTATTCTTCTTGGGTGGTGGCTCCGATGCACTGGATTTCACCCCGAGAAAGCAGCGGTTTGAGAAGATTAGAAATATCCAAAGCACCCTGACTACGACCAGCACCCACAATTAAATGGATTTCATCAATAAAAAGGATAGCATTATTTTCTGGCTGAGCCATGAAATTGAAAATTATTTTTAATCTTTCTTCTAATTCTCCTTGAAATTTGGTTCCAGCCATTAAGGACATCATATCTAATTGATAGACAGTCTTACCACGTAAATAGTCGGGTACTCTCTCTTGCTTGATTCTTTGGACCAAACCTTCAACTAAAGCGGTTTTTCCTACTCCCGGATAACCAATCAGTAAGGGATTATTTTTCATCATGCGCGACAAAATATAAATTAATTGTTTAATTTCTCTCTCCCGACCAATTACGGCTAATTCATTGACCTTGGTCTCCTTATTAAGATTTTTGGTAAATCGTTCAATAATTTCTTTTTCTTTATTCATATTTTTAGGATAATAATTGCTTCGGTCGGAACAGTTTGTTTTTTAGTCAGAAAAATAGGATTAAACCATTTGCTCTTTTTTTTTGCTGATTATTACTTTAGCAGGTCGGAGAACTTGGTCAGCCAACAAATATCCTTTGCCCACCACTTTAACAACCGTCCCAGCCGGTAAATTATCATTTTCTATCTCCTCTACTAGTTCGTGGAGACGGCTGCTTCATTTATCCTGGCCAACCACAATTTTTATCTCAGTAATTCCTTCGTTTTCCAAATTTTTTCACAAGATATTCCGCAACATTTCAATTCCTAGCAAATGAGTTTTAACCGAACTTTCCGGGTCAGCGCGCATGGCCGAGAGGGCTTTTTCCTCTAAATCAACCAGAAAAGCCAGCACTCAGTTAAGTAATTTTTTATTACTATACTTGTATACTTGTTCCATTTGGCGTTGTCAATTTTGCCGTTCATTTTTCAATTCGGCCGCCAATTCTAATTTGTCTTTTTTTAAATTGTCAATCTCGGCGGTCAGTTTTTTTAATTCTGGGTTTTCATTTTCCCCAGAGGCGTTTTTTTTTGGCTCTGAGGAGACGGAGGCTTTCGTATCGGTTTTTTTTGGGTCGGTTTTGGATTTAATTTCTTTTTGTTTCAATGATTCTTTTTCGGATTTTTTATTCATATAGCATATAAATTAATTTTCGTATCAAACCCCAAATAGTGCTATGAAAGATTACCATTTGATCGAATTTTTCCTTGCAGTTCGGTTTTTTCATAACTATTTTTTTGGTTTACCTTTTCCCTAGCTTTTTTTAGTTTAGGAGTCAGAAACTTATTTAATAATGATAAAATATGGCCACTAAAATCTCCTTTTTTTAAGTCGATAAGAGCATCACGAAAAGCCGCGGCTTGGGCAAGAGAGTTAGGAGTAAGAGCTCGAATGGCCTCCTTCATGCTTTTTCCAAGAGATTTGACTAGTTTAATCACTTCTCTCTCCTTCATCTCTCCTTTTTGGGCTTTTTCTACCAAAAGGGCTATTAGTGGGTCCAAAGCAATATCTTTAACCGGTTTTTCTACCGTTTGGGGGATGATATCATTCTGCTTATTGTATTCCTTTTGGATTTGCCGTCGGCGATTAGTTTCCTCAATGGCACCAAGCATATTTTCCGTAATTTTATCAGCATATAAAATCACTCTGCCATTACTATTACGGGAAGCCCGACCAATTATTTGAATCAGCGAGCGAGTATCCCGCAAAAATCCGGGTTTGTCGGCATCCAAAATACAGACCAACGAGACTTCCGGCAAATCTATTCCTTCTTTGAGGAGGTTAATCCCTACAATTACGTCATAAACTCCTCGTCGTAAACTGGTAATGGTTTGATATCTTTCAAATATTTCTAAACGACTGTGGAGATAGACCACTCGTATTTCTCTTTCTTGTAAGTAATTAGCAATATCTTCGGACATGGCAATGGTTAAGGCATAAATAAGAACTTTTTCTCCGCGGAGGCTCTTGTCTTTAATTTCTTCTATGATATCGGCAATTTGGTTACGGGTGGTTCTTACTTCTATCTGGGGGTCCAGCAAGCCGGTCGGACGGATAATTTGCTCAACTGGCCGATAATTTACTTTGGCTAATTCGAAATTGCCGGGAGTGGCCGAAACATAAAGAGCATAATTAATTTTGGCAAAAAATTCCTCTTGATTGAGGGGTCGGTTATCCAAAGCAGAAGGCAAACGAAAGCCATATTTTACTAAGGTTTCTTTGCGACACCGATCCGTGTTATACATGGCCTTGATTTGAGGAATGGTAATGTGGGATTCATCAATAATGGTCAAAAAATCATCCGGAAAGTAATCCAGTAGAACAAAAGGGGTTTCGCCCGTTTTTCGGCCGTCAAAATAACGTGCGTAATTTTCAATGCCGGGGCAAAATCCCATTTCTCGCAAATTAAGTAGGTCCTCCTGAACTCTTTTTTCCAACCTTTCGGCTGGTAAAAATTTTCCTTCTTGGTAAAAATGCTCTTTTTGAGTGGTCAATTCTTTCTCAATTTCTGCCAAAATTTCGGTCAGTTCTTCACCTTCCTCGCCCACATAATCCTGACTGGGAGGAATGGATATTTCTGCTAATTCGGCCATTTTTTCACCAGTGGTCTTATTCCTCTTTTTAATATTTTGGATTTTTCCCTCCCTGATTTCTATCTGAAAATAATGATTTTCTTCCCAACTCAACATAAAAGTAATTTTCTCGGTTTCTATTTGACAATGGCCGGGATTAATTTTTTTCTCCTCCTTGTATCCTAAATGGAGCAATTTTTCTCTAATTCAATTAATTTTTATTGGCTGTCCTTTTTCCAAATGAACGACAACTTTTCGATAAGAAGTGGGATTAAAACAACCATAAATGGCGGCTACGGATGCCACTACAATCACTTTTTTGTCAGTAATTAAAGCATTTAGGGTTTTCATTCTCATCTTGGCAATACTGGCATTACGCTGAACTTTTTTGCCAATATAAATATCACTTGCTGGCTTGTAGGCTTCGGGTTGGTAATAATCAAAGTAAGAAACATAATATTCCACCTTATTGTGGGGAAAAAATCCTTGCATTTCTTGATAAATTTGCATGGCAAGGGTTTTGTTATGAGCCAAAATTAGCGTAGGTTTTTGGGTTTGTTGGATAACATTTGCCATGGTAAAAGTTTTGCCGGTGCCGGTGGCCCCTAATAGCACTTGTTCTTTTTGCCCTTGATTGATACCAGCAACGATTTTTTTAATAGCCCGAGGCTGGTCGCCACAAGGTTGAAAATTAGTTTTAAGATGGAACATAAAGCCATATAATTTATAATGAAGTTTTTAAAATGAACATATTTATGAGATTAAAATTTGTGTATAAAATAAATTGTAGGTTAGTGCAAAAAAGACTGAAGTGCCTCCACTTAAAAATATATGGAAGTTGAATCACTTGAAAACATTAAAAAAAGAATTGCCGAAAAGGACGAGGAAATCAAAAAATTATGGGAAGAATTGCGGGCTGAAAAAGAGAAACCTCGTGAAGAAATTATTGCTGAACTAAAGGGCATAAAACGCACTACCGGCCAACATCCGGGTGGTCTCTTGATTACTTTGCCAGACACGGACATCCAAAAATATACTCCCTTGAATTATCCAGCCGATAACCGCCAGTCTGAATGAATGACGACTCATTTTGAGTATAGTTTTTTGTCGGAAATATTTCTCAAAGTTGATATTTTGGGCCACGACGAACCGACCGTTCTACAAAAATTATTTCAATTGACTGGTGTTGACCCCAGCAAAATTTCTTTTCATGATGAAAAAATAATGTCATTATTCACCAGTGCTGATACTTTGGGAATACCCGAATTTGGCACCGATTTTGTCAAAAGAAATTTGTTAACTCCTCTCAAACCCACTAAATTTTCCCAATTGGTCCAAATCTCTGGCTTCTCACACGGAACGAATGTTTGAACTCAAAACCAGCACGCCATTTACAAGAGCGGTCAATTATCTCTCGACCAATTAATCGCCTGTCGGGAAGATATTTGAAATTTTTTGGTCTCCTGAGGCGTAGAAAATAAAGATGCTTTTATTGCTACCGAGTATATTCGCAAAGGCAAATGAGAGAAATTGCCTGTGGATATCAAAGAAAAAATGAAAAATAAATTGAGCGACCAAGAAGGCAAATTGTATTTTTCCATATTAAGCAAAATAAAGTATATTTTCCCCAAGCCCCATGCTATCGCTTATACCATGACGGCCTGACGCACAGCCTATTATAAGGTCTATCACCCCCAAGAATTTTATTCGGTTCTTTTAACCTATCACACTGCCGTCTACGACATTTGATTAATGACTTTGGATCCAGTTGCTATTACTTTTCGTTTAGACGGTCTACTCGGCAGTTTGTCTAGTTACAAAAATAGCGAAAAGGAACTATTATCAATTATTAAAGTTTTCGAAGAACTTAATAAAGAAAAGAAGCGGATGGAGAAAACGGCCCGGGACCCAAAAATTTCCGGAGGCATTTTAGCCAAAATGGATATTGATAATATTTTAGCCAACATTCAGGAAAAAATAAATAATTCAGGAGACAAAAAGTTGATTGAAAGTTTACGAAAAAATGGCCGAACTTGAAAATTGACAGCCAAAGAAAAGGATTTATTATTTACTTTAAAAGTAGTTTTAGAAATGGAAATAAAAGGCTTAAAATTTGCCCGGGGTTTAGATTTTAATAACTCTGAAATCAAAGACTTCAAAATCGAGAACAATACTATCTATTTTCCTTTTACGGCCATTGCTGGAATTGGAGAAAAAGTGGCTCAAAAGATTATTGCTTATCGTCGAGAAAAGAAAAAAATTACTAGCAGTTGGAAAGAGGAGTTGGCTAAAATATTAAATATTAATCATATTCAGCGATTAGAAAATCTGGAAAAACATAATTTGGTGATTAATTTGTAACAAGCACAATATTATAAAAATAGATAATTTATAATAAACATGGAGTTCAAAAAAAAAAAAAAAAAAAAAAATTATTTTACTAATTGTCTTGTTAGTTAGTATAGGGGTAATTTTTTCGTTAATTCCAAAAAGGCCCGACAAAACCGTGAATACCAAGCCAATTTCCGCTCCGCCAGCCAACAAGAATGAGGAAATTCCACCGGAGCAGCCAACAGATAGTCCTTTTTCTCCCCCACCCGTCCCCAATAATAACTACTCCGCAAAAACTCTGGCTCGGGTCATTAAAGACGATTTACAAGACGCTTTGACCAATGAAAGCCGCTTAAAAAAATATTTTTTGGATTATCAGTTATTTGAAGATGGGGATATTACAATATATACCAAGGAAAACGAAAAATTAAACGAGGAATTAAAAGAAAATTTTAACCGCCACTATCAGCAAAGAAAAGAAAAATGAGACAAGGACAAAAAGGAGTTTATAAAGAAACACGGCTGGTCTCAGAAACAATATGAGAGAGAATTTAGTTGACCGGACAGGGAAGCGAGTAACATTTGAAAAAGTGATTTGGAACCCCAAGACCACCTAGAAATAGCCGATTTAATTTGCCGCATAAGAAATTCAAAGGTCGAAAAAGAGACTCTGCCTTTTAAAAAAGCATTGGAAAAAATAAATAATAACCCTAAACTATTTTATGGCCCATTTGAAACTTATAAGAGCGCTGCAAAACTCGGTCGCCATTTTTATTTTCTAGGAAAAGAAAAAGAGAAATTTTACCAACTTCTCATTCCCGACAATCACCCCGCCTTGGCTTTATTTCCTAAATTCAGTTACTTAAATTACCAAAGACTTTGCTACATTGAGGGAGCCGAAAATATTCCCCTAGAAAAAAATTCTCTTGAA
Organism: Racocetra fulgida; assembly: GCA_910592135.1. Classification (NCBI taxonomy): domain Eukaryota; kingdom Fungi; phylum Glomeromycota; class Glomeromycetes; order Diversisporales; family Gigasporaceae; genus Racocetra; species Racocetra fulgida. Next base: position 48,139 of record CAJVPZ010000002.1, on the reverse strand, counting down.
TACGCTGGTAATGAATACAATAAATATCATAAATTAGTCGGTTTAAACAATAAAATAATTATTACTCTTACTAATTTCTAAATTAATTTTTGGTATTAAGCTTAAAAAAACTTTTTATAATAGTTTGACCAAAAAATTAATGAAAAAAACCGAAGTAGAAATTGTCGAAACGAATTCGCAAAAAATTATTTTCAAAACCACTTATTCCTGGGCCTTTTGTTTAGGTGCTAATCAAGAAAATAAATTTAAGCATTATTCTCTGCCGGCTAATGCCCTTAACGGCCAAAAATTACAAAAAATAGTCCCTAATTATGATTTTTCAGCGACCATTACTAATGTTCCGACAATTGACATCAAATTCCCCTCTCTTCGTGATTACCAACTAGCGGATGTCAAATTTCTCAGCCGGTTAAAAAGTGTAGCAATTTTTAGTGAAATGCGAACCGGCAAAACACCGATTTCCTTAATGACCTTTCAGCAATGACCCGTTAATAGTTTGCTAATTATTACGCCCAGCGTTTTACAACAACAATGACAAAAATCGGTGGAGGAATGGTTGAAAAAACCAGCCTATATTATTACTTATTTAGACAAAAAATCGCGTTATGATTTTTACCAGAAATTACTCAGCGAACCAGAATTAATTATCATTGTTTCGAAAGATACCTTCAAAATTGACAACTCTCAATTTAAAAAAATAAAGAAAAAACAAAAAGATAAAAATTTTTGTGTCATTATTGATGAAGCCCATTTTCTCCGCAACTATCAATCTCAGCAAAGTAGAAGTATTATTTACGCACTCAAAGACACCCCCTACAAAATGGCTCTTACTGGCACTCCGGTGGTTAATCGCTCCGCGGATATATTTGGTATTCTCAAATTTCTTTATCCAGAAACCTATTCTTCTTATTGAAGATTTGCCGAACAATATTTTTATATTTATAAATCAGAAATTCGGAAAGGCAAAAAAGTCTACAAAATTTTTCGAGTCCAAGATTTTAAGAACGAGCAAGCACGCCGGGAATTACAAGAAAAAATCAGCCAACTTTCGGTCAACCGCCGCCAAAAAGAGGTCCTTCCCTGACTACCACCCGTAATTTACCAAAAAGAATATTTGTTGATGGAAGAAAAACACCAACTTGTCTATTCCCAATGGCGGGAAAAATGAAAAGATTATCAGCCGCTCGAAGTATTAGCCAATTTAAAAACGCTAACTCTCTATCCGCCGGCCTTGAGTTTGCCTGGTTCAGGCAGTAAAATCAATTATCTGGTTGATTTTCTGAAAGAAAGAAAAGGACAAAATATAATCATTTTTTCCACTCGCAGCGAAACTTTTTTGGAGCCCTTGGCCGCTGCCTTAGCCGAGAAAAAAATAACCACTGGACTTATTATTGGCAAAACTAATTTTCAGGAAAGAGAAGAAAACATTAACAAATTTCAAAATGGCACGCTCGATATTTTACTCTGTAATATCCAAAGTGCAGGCATGGGACTGAATCTGAGCCGAGCCGAAACCATCATTTTTGCCGACCGCAGTTATTCTCCGGCTGATAACGAACAAGCCGAAGCCCGTTTCTTGCCTACCACTAATTCTGAACCTGGTCGGGTGCGTTTAGTAATTGACCTTATTTGCCAGGGAACCATTGATGAAAAGATTCTCCAATTACTCAAAAAAAAAGAGGATATAATTAAGGTTCTCAATACCAATCCTGGTTATTTTTTTAGTTAATGCATTTTTGCTCTTAACACACAAGAAATTTTTTTATCTCTCAAAAACTATCTTCGGGGCCGCAACCAGTCCATATTCAACCCCCGCATCTTTTAACATTCTTTTTGCTGCCATTACTTCTTCCTTTTCATTATATTTATCATGAGAGTAAAAAATATGCTTTATTCCTGCTTGAATAATCAATTTAGCACATTCGCAGCAGGGAAAAAGAGTGGTATACAGCGAAAAACCCCGACAATTTTGGCGAGCATGAATTATAGCGTTAGCCTCAGCATGAACGACATACGGATATTTGGTTTCTAGTCAGTTTTTGTGGTCATTTTCCCATGGGTAATCATCGTCATTGCAGCCCCACGGCAAACCATTATAACCAGTAGCAACAATTTCCTTATTCTGATTAACTATTACTGCTCCTACCTGGGTGTTGGGGTCTTTACTCCGCATAGCACAAACGTGAGCTATTGTGATAAAATATTCGGGTCAACTTAGATAATCTGTTTTTTTAGGCATAAATAATTTTTAGCCGAAAATAGCAAAAAAAAAGCAGCCAGAATATTATTTTGGAAACAACAAGAGGATTTATTTACTATTAAATTTACCCATCACTTTTTCAAAATTATTTTCTTCTATTCATTCTTGTAAACCGGTCAGTAAATCTGGAATAATTTTCTTTATTTCTTCTTTTTCTGCGGACTGAAAATTTTGTAAAACTCAATTTCTAATCAGGAAATTTTTGTCATAGCCAATTCCAACTCTCAACCTTTTAAAATCCCTACTTCCCAATACTTCAATAATATCTTTTACTCCATTGTGTCCGCCTGCCGAACCTTGGCTACGATAACGAAACTTTCCTAATGGCAAGGCAATATCGTCATAAATTACCAACAAATTGTCTACTGGTATCCGAAAATAATTTAAAAAAGCCCTAATACATTCTCCTGAATTATTCATATAATTTTGGGGTTGGAGGAGAATATATTCGCTGGTTCGGCAATATAAACCATTAAACTTTTTTTTACTTAATTCAACATTTAATTTTTGGACCAATCTATCAACAATTATAAAGCCTAAATTATGCCGAGTATTTTCATATTCTTTACCCGGATTACCAAGACCAACAATTAATTTCATCTTTTTAAAAATAAAAATTGATATACCTGTAAATTAATTTTCAAATCGCTATTCCTACCCCTATCAGCAAAGCAAGTATAATTGATAAAATAATTATCGTTCTTTTTTTCATGTTGCCTCCTCTATATTATTTTTTTGACTTTCTAATAATTCCTGCAAAGCCAATTCTCTCATTTTAATTTCACATACTCAAATGGGAATTGAACTCGGCGGGAGGGTTTTATGGTGAAAATAGTCGCAATGACCGAGTTTGTTGGGACCGCAACTTTCCGACCAATAGAAAAGAGGCGTCCGGTTCTTTCACGTATCGTTAAACCACTCTCAATTTTCCCGATTTTCACTAATTCGTGAAGGATTAGCCACTTCATGAGCGTTATCCCAAGCCAGCGGCAAAAAAATCTGATATTTTTCTTGGCAATAGTGGTGAAATTTGTAGAGATTAGCCGAATTTCAGAAACCACGGGCTTCGTTTTTTAGGCTAATTTTTGCCAGAACATTAGCAGGTAATTTTCGAACTTCTTCCGCTACTCATTGCAAATATTTTTCTTCTCCCAGTTGCTCAACCAATTCCCATTTGGAATTAAGGTGGATAGTGATAATAAATTCTTTTGCTATTAATGATAAAATGTTCGCATAATAAATTAACTCAGCTTGGGAATTTTCCCTTATCGTCTTGTCATCAGAAGCCAAACTAAAAAATTGGGATGAGTGCATGGAAACGGTAATTTTTTTCTTTTCCAGAATCTCTTTTATTTCTTGACAAAAATGTAAAAATTTTTCCTCTCGTAGCACCAATTCATAATTCATTTTCTCTTGAACGAAACTTTTTAAAGTGGCTAAGGGCAATAGACCAGAAGTAATTCGGGAATGGACCGCTTGTGCAGGAAGGTTATTAAGGGTAAACTTTGCTGTTTTTAGATTATGTTCGACAATCGTCAAATATTTTTCTCAAGCGGTTTGGATGCCAAGATTAACTAAAACTTTTTCCAAAGCGTTCTTACTAACATTGCGATGCCTAATTCCCTTTTTTTCGTAGCCACGCAAGGTGCTAATTAAACCAAATTTATAACAATTACTATCTTCGGACAATTCTTATATATTAATTTAATTTTACTATTGATTGGTGCTCCGGGAAGGATTCGAACCTCCGACAACTTGTTTAGGAAACGAGTGCTCTATCCACTGAACTACCGGAGCAAATTAATGAATTTTTACATATTAACAATACCAAGTAGCGATCAAAACTTATTTATTATTTTTTTTATTTCTATTTAGAACACAACCCCCGGTTTTAATGCTCCAAAAAAAATAATACTGAGCCCAGAAGAAATGAAATTGCGACCGAGCATGTTCCGAACAAGAACCCCAGCGGGATTTGCCAACACCAAAGAAGCCAAGAATGAGAATCTAAACTGAAAATACACCAACAATAAATCAGTAAAAGAAATAACTACTCAACAATTAAAAAAACTATTCAAAAATTAGAGGGAGATTTTGCTCTTAGAAGAAGGATTATTACCAGATGAAAATGATACAGAAACCTGAGACAAGGATGCTTTCGGTGAATTATTAAAAAAATAGATAAGATGAAAACCTTGGATTAAATTATTTCTTTCTCGGGCCAGCATCAGCAAAAAAGAAAAAAAGTTTCAACTCACCGCTGAAATAAGTGAAATTAATTGTAGTCAGGAAGACATTGGGAAAGCTAAGTAACTGTCTAATAAGATTAAACAAGATATTGCATTTATTCATAAGGGATAAATAAATATTAAAGAGGTGTAATTTTTACTATATTATAATTTTTCACCGGTTATTTCTCTTTTTTGGATTGCCAAACTAAAAAAATAATCATCGCTAATAGTAAACAACCACCACCGACTATTCAAGGAGTATAATTGGTGGACGGTTTTTTTTGTTCGGACTTATTTTTCTCGTCATTTTCTAGATCGGTCAATTCTTTTTTTTCTTTTTCAAATCCTCTTCTTCTTCGGGGGTGCGATTAGATTTGTTTTCTAGATTGGTGATGGTTTGTTGTAATTCGGTTTTTTGCTGTTCTTTTTTTTGGTTATTTTTATTGTCGTCGTTATTCTTGGACGGCGGATTAATGCCTTTTTTCTTTAAGACTTGTAAAAACTCTGGCGATTCATCATCTCAACAATAAGAACAATAATAATTATTGAGGTCATCCTCGTAAGGTTCTATTTGTTCGTGGCGACATTTTTTTTTGGCTTTTCTTTGGCGGCTTTTATCACTGCTGGCTTGGTCTTGGGTGCGAGGAGATGCGTGTTCTTCCAATTCTTTTAAGGAATTTTGTAAACTTTTTATTTCTTCCTTAATTAGCGGGTCATCTAATTCTTTTTGCTTTTCTGCTCGGTTTAGTTTTTTAAAAAATTTCTTAATCTCTTTGTAATCATCTGCCGAAAGTTCCTCATTCTCAACATTCGCTTTAAGACCTAATTCAAATGTTTTTTGAAAGCATTCATTACTTAGAATTTCGAATTTATCCAATGCTTCTTGTTTTGATTTTTCTTGTGCTTTTTCTCTTTGTTCTTTGATTCTTTCTTTCGCTTCTTTGCGTTCTTGCTCTCTATTTTCATAACAAGGGAAGCAATAATTATCGCCTTTTCAATAATCTATTCCTTTGGAACCGTCTTCTTCCCTCCGACGAATATTTTCATACTTTTCTCCCTTTTCTATTTTTTTTTTTTGCAAGAAATACAAAAAACATCCTTTTTCGGTCTAGCCATATAGTAATTTTAAAAAAAATATTCTCCTTGCTTTAATGTTCTAAACGGCGGATTATTATTTGTTATCTCTTCAACAAAAATATCACCAACACTATACCGCCAGCAATTATCACTTTATCAGCAAAAGATAATTTATCCAGACCCAAAAGACTCAGTAAATTTCCACCACCACCCAGTTCTTTTCTCAATTTGTCAACATCACCTCTTAATCTTTGTAATCTGCTTTCACCATCTTTTAAACTATTTTGGGCGATCGCTAACTGCTGCTTCAAGTGTTCGTCGGTTTCGTGTGATTGTCGTGGTTTGTTACCATTTAACTTGGCGACAATGTCCTCTATTATATTCTTTGTTTGGTTATTTTGATTTGCTTGCTTGTCTACTTCTTGGTTGGCGTCTTTGTAGCGTCCGTCCTGCATCATCAATTTTTCCCTTTCGGCTGATTCTTTATCGGCTTTATCACCTATTAAGTAACCACCGACCGCACCTCCTCCGATTAATCAAGGGGCTGCTGCCGCACTTACAAAAGGAGTAGCTGCTCCCGCACTGGCAACACAGATACCTACTGCTGCTACACAACCGATACAAGTGCAAATTCCTTTTCAGAATGCCATATTATTTGATGTTTAGGCCTTTTAGGCCGTTTTTATTTATTTTGTTATTCATATTTATTTGATATTTCTTTATATTATTTTGTTTGGATTTTATTTCGTTGATTTGTTGAATTAGGGCTAATAAGGTTGCTTGATATTTGTCAAGTTTTAATTTTTGGGCGTCAATAAGACCTTGAACGTAACTTATTTTTTTCTCTAATTTTGTGATTTTTTTATTCATAATTTATCTGTTTCTTAATTCGTTTACTCTGTCTTTCAATAATTCAACTTCGCTTTGCAATTTAACGATTATATTTTCTTCTCCATCGTCCTCATCAGGTTCCAATTGCTCTATTATTTCATCTAATTTGCCGTTAATTATTCTAGTCAGATTATTTAAACTGCTTTCTAAAACCTTTTCTAGGGTTGGTTTCTGGACGCTTTCATAAACTCCGTCAAATGAAGTTGAATACTTTTCTTTGATGTGCCAAAAAAACTCTAAAAACTCGCCTATTTCAATATCTACTTCTTTTTCATCTTCGCTATCGCTGTCATCATCGTTATCGTTTTCCTGATTTTCTTTCTTATTTTCAGGGATATAGCGAGCATCGGGATTTTTTTCAATAAATAGATTTCAGAATTCTTTTCTTTCAGCAACATCATCATCTTTGCCTAAAAAATAACGATTAAAGACATCAATATTAAATTCGGCTAATCATTTTTCATCTTCCGGAGTTAATTGACCTTTTTCTTGTCATCTTTCCGGCAAATCAACACCGGCATTTTCGCAAAAATCTTTGAATACTTTTCAATTTCAAGTAAAATCGAGTGGATTGCTTAATCGGCCTTTGCGAAAAGTGGCTTTTTCTACTTGATCCCTGTGGTTGGTGGCAAATACTCACAAATTTTCGCTGCTTTCGTCTTTATCCACGCCCTCCAAGCAGTCTTTTAAAAATTTTAATCCGTTAGACTGAAAAATGAGCGAATTATTACTAATCTGGTTTGCTTCGTCAACAAACAGAATATAACGCACTTCGCCGTTTTCCTCTCTTTCAAGTCCATAATCTTTAACCAAGCTTCATTCTAATTCGCTAATCGTGTAAGCAAATTTGTGTAAAGGAAGTATTTCGGCCGATCGGTCGGACTCGGTGGGGGTTAAGTCAGAACCTACAACAACCACTAACGGATATTTGTCGGATTTTACGCAAAGATTTCTCATCGTTTCTGTCTTGCCCGTGCCAGGAGCACCATAGAATAAGGCATTATTACCCAATCCTTTTTCATAATTCCCACGAGTTGGATTTTCTACTGCTCGCTTGATTCATGAGTTAATTTCGTCTGATAAAATTAATTCTTTTTCTCCTTCCAATTTTTTACATTCTTCCAACTCTAATTCCTTACCCTTTTCATAATAACTTTGTAGTGATGGTGGAAAATAAACAGTGTAAGGAGCAGCCCGAGAAAAGTAAAATTTTTCATTCCGATCGCCATCGGGGAAAAGACTAGCAAATTTCTGATATTCGCCTAACAGCGAACTTTTTTTGCCATTTACTATTCTATCGGCTCAACTATGCGTCGGCAATTCTCAAATCCGTCCTTTTTCTCAGGCGTCTTCTTCGGATTCTTTTTGTAATTCCTCCGCTGACTTTTGCGGTGCTTGCCGTTTTTCTCTTTCCGTTTTTTTCTTATTTTCCTCTTCCGGCAAATAGACCAAAAAATAATAGCCAACGCCGCAGAGTAAAAGGGTGATTAATAATTGTTGTTGCTGTTTTTTCATGTTATTCCTCGCTATTTTTATTATTCATTGCTTTCATCATTGCCATTTGTCGCATGAACTTTTTTTCTTCCTTGGCTTCTTCATCATCTTCGCTGTCTTTTTGGAGAAAAATGTAGAGCAATATTCCGACCAATCCCAGAGCAACCACTATCATCATCTTATTTTGCTCGAAAAAGCTTTTGGGGTCTTCCAAGGGATTGGGCGTTTGGCCGCTCCCGCTTCCTCCGCCGTTGCTATTGTTGCCCGAACCTCTGCCGCCTGGTTGTCTGTCGGGGCAAACATTAGGCGGAACATTACCTTGTAGTGCTCTTAAATCATCTAAATAATTAAAATTGGCTAATTGAGCAATAGGATTATTTTTAACTTTTCGCTTAATTTCTTCGGCTTTCTTGGCGGCTTTATTGGCTAGAACAATGAATTCTGCTTTCTTTTCAGGATCAGTCTCATTATCGGCTTTTTGCAAATTTTCTTTGTAAGCACTTTCGGCTTCGCGGGCCTCTTTTTCCAAATCCAAGATCTCTTTTTGATGTTTGGGTTCCAATTTTTCAACGGCGGTTAAGTTCCTTTGAAGTTTAACCGAAAAATTGTCTAAAAATTTTTTTAAGAAATTACCAAAAAAATCATTTCAAATACAACAAATATTACCGATAGAGGTGGAAGAGGTAATGCGACATTTACCAATAAGACCTTGGATTTTAGCAATTAATTGTTGCTTGTTATTGCTAAATATTGTCTCATTGGCCGACAATTTAATATTGTTAATGTCATCAGTAATATTGGCAATGCTGTTAAAGAAGTTAGCCAATACTTCGGCGTCTTCGTCTAGTTTATGCGAACCTCCTCATTCACAGCGGCCACCTTTCCAGTATCCAGCATCACCAGCAAATTTAGGGTCATTCTTTTCTTTGGCTTTTTGTCGCGGTCCTGTTACTTTTAAAAAGGTTTTTACTAAGTCTTCGGCAGTGGTGAAATTACCCGAGACATTTATTTTCTTTTTTCTGTTTTTTGGCATTTTTTATAATTCTTTAAAATACTTTTCAAATTATTTTCTACTCCACCTCCTCAATAGAGGGTCCATCTCGCCTCACTTTTTCGCAATTGTCACACTCACAATAACGACAGTAAAAAACTGGCTCAACATTTCCTAGGGCTTGAACAAAATAGCCGTATATTCGGTTAATATTACTATAAGCCATGTAAGTTAGGTCGAGATGGAAAGAAACACTTCCATAATCTTCACTAAAACTCATATTGACATACTTTTGATAAATTTCGTTATATTCGTCATTTAAAGCGTTCCTTTTGTGTTTTAATTCCCTCATATTCGCTTTCAAAATGTCTTCTTTGGGAGTATTTATATCCATTAAGTTGCCGGATAATAATTCAAAAAATTCTCTTTCGGAGTTAGTTAATTGATTTTTTTTATTACCCGAGACTTTTTGTTTATAAGCATTCCAACTCCGCAAAATTTCCTCTCTCAACATATTATCCTATTTGTCCGGTTAATTCCTTAATTTCTTTAAGCAATTGCTCCAATACTTTTTCATTTTCAGTATTCTCTTTTAAGGCGGTTTCTAAATTGCGATTGCTTTCTGCTAACTGCTGATCTTTTTGAGTAATAGTCTGCTGATTAGCCTGTAATTTAGCATTGATTTTTTGTTTGAGAGTGGTGAATTCTTTATTTAATAATTCTATTTTCTGTTTTAGGGTCATAATTATTTGATTTGATTATTGAGTTCTTGAATATTTTTAATGAGATTAGCGAGCGTGCTTTCTAATTCATCGTCCGAGTTAGTTTGCGTTCCCCGTGAATATTTAACCTTAATGGGTTCACGGCTAATCTGGTCTTGTAAGTCAGCAATCTTTTGCTGCAATTTCTTTTTCAACGAATGGAGATTTCACTTCTTATTTACATCAATACCTTCCTCTTTTGCTCATTGGACCACTTGTTCTCATTGTTGAATAAGATTAATCATTTGCTTATCCTTTAAATCAGTTTGTGCGCTTGCTTCTATGGTTGTCTTGGCGGCTAATCTCTTTTTAGGCAAATAGACCAAAAAATAAATCAGTAAGGCTATTATTAGCGTGTAAAATAATAAGTCGTTCATAATTAGTGTGTTTGTTATTTAGAAAATAGCGGGGAGTCGGTAAATTGCAACCATATATGATAAAAAATAAAAGTGATTCAAAAAGAATTAATTTTTTACTCCCCGCATTGCTCGCTTGGCTTCCAGCAACTTTGCTGATAATTAGCGATGTTTATTTTTACTTGAAAGCAAAACGATTAAAGTCCCCAAAACCAGCAGCGAAATAATGGGTCCGTGTTTTTCTCATCAGTCTGTCCCAACTTCTTTGGTCCCTAGTCGCAATTCATTTATTCTTTGAAAATTGTTTAGATCTTGCGTGGCCAACTTCAATTGCTCGGCTAACAGACTTTTTTCTTTTTTTAACTCCCGATTATTTTTTTCTAAATCAGTAATTTGGTCGGAGTCATATTCAACCGTAGACGCTAATTCTTGCTTTAATTGCTTAATTTGTTCTTGCTGCTTACCAAAATCTTTGAGAGCATTAAGACGGCTTTCATTGGCTTGGTCCAATTGCTTTTGGGTCTCCGACAACTCCGTTTGGGCTTCCAGCAACTTCGTTTCTAACTCGCTAATCTGTGTCTTTAATTCTTCCGCATTATTTTCCGGAGCATCCACAAAAATTTCCTGTTTCTCTAATTCGCTAATTTTCTTTTTCAATTCCTCATTTTCGGCTTTTAAGGCGGTTAATTGCGGATCGGTGGTCGCGGGAATATCACCCAACGATCGCGAGCGTTTTAATCGCTTGATATCACTGGGTTTTACTCCCTCTTTCACTTTTTCTTTTAATTCTTTTTGTAATTCTTGCTTAGTCATGATTATCGGGTCAAGTCCAAACTACCACTCCCACCAAAAAACTCGCTAGCAGAATAGCCACCACCGCTTTTTGTCAAGCAACTTGTTGGGCTTGAAATTCCCCAACTTTTTTAGTCAATTGTTCCTGTAATTCTCGGGCCTTGGTTTCCAAAGGCAATTTTACATAATCCCGCAAACTTTCTTGTAAAGTCCCTTTTCAATCGGGTAAATTAATTCCGAACATTATTCTACGATAGGAACCAGCAACTCACTCAAAGCCTCGCCAATTTGCCGATAGGCGTTCAACAAATTATTTATCCGTTGATTGTGGGTCTGAGCTGAATTTACGCTATTCATTTTACAATTACGACAAATTTCGGTTATCGGACGACCGGCCAATCCTGCCTGGATTTCGTGGAGGAGGCATTGGTAATAAGCGACCGGATTTTTAACCTTTTTGACCTTGGGAGTAGGAGACGGAAAAACTTTGATAGATTTACGCTTGTTGCACATGATTGTCAATAATAGGAGGATTAGCGGTGGTTTCTGCCGGTGTCGCTTCTTGCGGTGCCGTCTTGCTTAATTTCTTATAATCCCTGAACCGTCAATAATTTGCTCCTTGTTTATCTTGGCGAGTCGTGCTAATAAAGCGTTGATCGCCAATTTTCAAGGTATAGTAAACTTCTTTACTGCTCGGATAAACATTTTGTCATAAAAGCAATTTCACGGATTTAGGATTAATGATTAGAGGAGTATTCATGTTAAATAGAAGTTTGTTGCGAATTAGAGGATTTGGGTTCTTCATCTTTTTTGCGGAACATATTGCCTACGCCTTTCAATACTTTTTGGAGGATACCAAATTTATAAAGGGCATAACCCGCGGCTAAACCGATAGCAATGCTTCCGGCTTTGCCGTTGATTCAACCTCACAAGGAGTTATTATTTTGGTTGTCTTTTTCGTTTTCGTTATTTTCGTTCTGATTGTTATTATTCTTGGATTTAAACATAAGTGATTATTTTTTGGGATTTCTTAATTTGTCAATTCACAGCAAAGTAAAGCCCGCATAAATTAAGATTATGGAGGCCGTTAGCGTGTAGAGAAGCAAAGTGTCTTTATAAGGATTAATTTGTTCGTTTGTTAGCATTTTGTTCTAATAATTTTTTAATTTCTTGTAACAGGCTCTTGATTTCGGCTAATTCAGGCTGTAATTTATTAATGGCAGTTGTGATATCGTTAAACATAATGATTATTCGTTAATGATTTCGCTCTTATTGGGACTGGCAAAATGAATGGACTTGGTTTTTTCCGTGCTGACTAAGGCACTGACTTTTTGTAAGGAAGTTAATTGCTGTTCTTGGTGGATAAATTGTTCGGCACAATTTTTTTCTAGGTCGGTGATCTTTTGTAAAATAGTTTGTTGCGTCTGCTGAATTTGGATTAAAGCCGCCGCCATCTCGCCCATGGTGCCGCTCATTTGGGGAATGGATTTGCCGGTAAATTGTTCAAAGGTTAGAGTTAAAACGGGCAGCATTTTCGCTAGGGAATCAAAAAATCCACTATTGGGTGGGATTAAATTTTTATTTTCGTTTTGGTTTTCTTTTTTAGTAAAAGACATAATTTTTATTTAGTGAGATTAGTTAAAAAATTTAAGGCATAAGCTCCGCTGCCAATCAGCGGCAAATATTCGGTGTGGGGGATATTATTCGATCCGTAGCAATAAAGCACCAGACAACCCACAGCAATCACGATTAGCAAATGTTTTTTTTGTAATTCCATTTTAAAATTTTATTTTTTGAATCAGAGTAATTGCTAGAGCCGTGAAGCAGAGCAAAGTAATTGAATATTTGCCCCAACTGAGAATGATGGTGCGTTTGCTTTCTCGTAAGGTTAAGTGGCCGTTGGTGGGTTTTTCTATCTTTACTGAATTAGCAGTTATAGTGGCAGTTTTGCGGGGTCGGCCTCGTTTTTTTAGTGCGGCCATTCTATTTTTTTAATAATGAATGAGCCTTGAAGCTGTATTGATAACCGACACGGCCTTGCACGATCCGCTTGGTTTTCTTAAAAACTCCTAATTTGCCGAAACGAATGTTTTCACCAACTTTTAAGGTTTTAAGAGCCGAAGCAAAATCGTTGACGATATACGGGAATACTCGATTTTTTAGAGATTCTGTAATAGTTAATTGCTCGGTTTTGGTGCGGACAGATTTAGGTTTCAAGACTTTTACTGGACGGTTTTTCACCACCGACTTTTTAATTTTAGCAAACATAATTTATTCTGAGATGGTTGCTTCCTTATTTTGTCAGTAATCTTGGACGTAACCAAGGAGAACGCCAGCAATAAGAGCAATAGTTAAATATTTATAATTCATAATTTTTATTTTTAATAGTTAATAATAATATAATAAGGGCTGATAAAAGGCAGTAGCGATCGCTAATCTGATAACAGGCTAGTATTCTTGGGCTATATTTTTATTTACGATTGGGGCTTCCTCCATTGTTATAATAGCGATATTTATAGACATAATAAGTTTTCTTTTTGTGCGGGCTAATTGATAATTCTCGCCAGTCATAGAGGCAAGCGAAGCAAATAAATTGGAAAGGAGTTTTTGGGTTTCAAAAATTAGTTTGATAACGATTTTTGATGTAATAATTCTTGTTGGTGGGGATTTGGCGGCGATAACAAAAAGAACAGGGGATTAGGCCGTTATTAAGGTGATTTTTGAGAAAGTGGAAAAGGCAATATAATTCGGCTGGGAGAATGGATTTTAGGCAATCGATCATTAGACATTTATTTTTTTTCATATTTTACTCGTATTCGTTTTGCTCTTGTTTCGCACATTTTTTACATAATCCCGTCTCTGGATCCACTTTTTTATGTTCGTAGCAATGGCCGCAGTCGGCTTTTACTCATTGGGGTTCCTCCTCCTTGGCTAATTGTTTTTTGATTTTGGTTTGGATTTGTTTTTTTTCTTGGCATTGATAGCAATCGCATTTAATTTTGCCGCGTTCCTCGTGATATTTAGCGAGTTCAATTTCTTTTTCATACTGCTTGGCGTCTTGGATTTGTTGAGTCAAGGTGGCGGCTAATTGTTCCTTCTGCCGGGCTTTTTGCCGACTTCAATATTTAATTAAACGCCGTTGTTGGTCGTCGGTTAGGCTGTTTCAATGTTCGCCCTCTTTGATTTTTCCTTGGGCGGTGTCTCAATAATCCGAAATAAAAGTGTCGGTAATTTCTCGCAATTTCATAATTTCGACAATGCTGCTGACACCTTGCTGGATATCATGGAGCGTTTGGGAGAAATCAGATCATAACCTTTGGCCTTTGCTTAATTCCGTATATTCGGCAAAAGTTATTAGGACCTGAATGCTGTTTGCTTGGTAATATTTATTGAGTTGAGTTTGGGATTGTTGAACGGTTTGGTCTTTGATTTTTTGGCGGCGTTGGCGTTGCTTATTGGTTAAATAGGGTTGTCGTCCTTGGTTATATTCTTTTTTTCATGTCATGGTTAAGGAGGAGTTAAATAAAATGTATACAGCCTTATTTCTCGTATACAGCCATGTTTAATTGATTAGTTGAATGTCCTTAACGCTGGAAAAAGTGCCTTGGCTATTTTTGTTGGGTAATTCCTCGTAAGTGATAAGAACGGAGCGGTTGATAAAATTATAAGGGGCGTTGGTTAAAGTGGAGATAGTGGAATCGGATAGATTGAAACTGAATGCGTAAAAATAGCGGCCCGATAAGCCAGATAAACTGAGGCGGAAGTAAGGGTTGAAATTTTTATCAGATTTAGTTTCTATGTCAGTGATGGTGGTTTTAATTTGAAGTTCTTTATTCATGTTTAGAGAGTTATTTGAGACTTGGATTTTTGGCATTGTCGGCATTGCTTACCGCTGATGGCTCGGATGTTCGGATCAATGACCGCTATTTCTCGAAAAGGTTTCAATTTTTTACACTGGGGACATTTGGCTTTGACGAGGTAAAGTAACGAGCCGACAGTCAATAGCAGACCAGCAATTATTCCGAAAATAAAAGAGAGTAAAATGGTGATTAGCATAATTTTGTTGTCGGTGATTTTTTAATCTAAAAATTTCAAGGCGGATGTCAATCAATCTGATCCAAAATGTCCTGTCTCTTATCTTCATCGTTTTTGCGATTAAATTTGTCTATTAGTCGGTTGTATTTTCTCATTTTTTTCCTTAAATCTAACTCATTTCTTTTTTTGTCTTGCTTTTTCAATTGATTTAACTGTTCATCGGTTCATTTTCACTTTACTACTTTCACATTTTTTTTGCCGTAGGCTTGTTCCAATAATTCTTGGAGCATCATATTATTTGCTGATTTATTTACTTTATTTACCATGATATTATAAAAAATGCTTGCGTTTGCCTGGCCCGGCGAAGCACCTAGTCAGCACGCAAGCGGGAGAGCGAAGCACGGTTGCTTCTCTGATTAGGCTCATATATTTCCAGCGGACATTCCACTTTTTAGAAAAAAACCGCTAGTTAGCGTCTCTAACTTAGCCAGGTGCTCTCCGTCATTGATCGGAGGGGTAGTTAAGTTGTCAATTGTCTAAATATTGATTACGACTGCGAATGGGGTCGCAGGGGCAGGTGCCGCCGCTTTGTTGGATAATTTCGTGCTTCTGGTCGTGCGAAATAGGATAAGAGCAAAATTCTTGGCTTTCTGTCATATCATATTCTTGTGCATAAGTGTCGAGTTGGTTGATAAATTGCCGCACGAGCGAGGCTTGCTCGGGTAAAAAAGTGAAGTGTAAAACCGGTTTAGTCTGAAAATGAGTGTAAATTAATTGGTTACATTGGCCGACTTCTTTGGGGACCTGGTCCTGTTCGAGAGGGATATGGGTAAATTCAGCGGATTTACAGAGTAAGAGGAGACGGGTAATTAAGAATTCTTGGAAGTCGTCGTGAACTAGATTAGAGGGTGGTTTTTTTCAAAGGTAAGCCTCTTTCTTAGTGGCTTTGCTGGCTAATTTTAGTAAATTGAGAGGATTCAAAGAGCGAGTGCCGAGACGATAATTTTTTTTGATTAAAATGGGGCTAGCAACGTGACCGGCTAATTTTTCATTAGTGCGATAGAAGTAAGTAGTTTGTTGCGTTAGGTAATCATAGCGACGGAATATTTGCTGATTTTTAGGTAAATGTTGGCCCGTGGCAGCGTCTAATTTATGTTTGCCAATTAGCAGCACGGGTTTTTGTTCGTAATCGTAAAGATTTTTAAAAAAGCGATAAGTTTTGTGATTTTCTTTTAGTCCATGCTGCTGATAGAGGGAGCGGAGATGAAAGGATTTGGATAAATATTTAGCGAGATATTTAGAGATAGTTTTTTTGCCAGGAGAACGGCTTTCAACCCGGCCGTAAGGTCATAATTGGCTAATGTAGGCCCGGCAATTTCAGCAGGAGGTGAAATTTTTATCCAAAGTGCATTTGTGGCTGTAAGGAACGATAGGAGTAGATAAAAAGTGGTAATGTCAGACTCCGTTTTTTTGGAGTTCGGCAATGAGACATCATTTTCAGTGGGGCAGTTTTCATAAGCGACGAATGCGACGGAGGAAAATTTGCAGATAACGGGTGGCGATGGCGTGTTGTTGCACATTGTCTTTAATTCGGTGGATATGGACTTTTGATGGTTCAGCCTCTTGATCGTTGAAAATCTTTTGGGCTCAATATTTTAATCAATTTTGCTTGCCGTTAAGGGTGTTTCAGCACGGGTCCGAGGGTTCTCAATTAGTAGTCCAGGAGTGGTAGTTGTCATGCGTGGTATTAAAAGTGAGAGTGAGGAAAAGGGCGGGCTGGGTGGCTTCGCGACCCTCAAAGTTGGCTTCGATTTTGTCTAAAAAGCGAGTGTAGAGTTTTTTTTCCTTGGAGTTGAAAAATTGGAAATAGACACAATTTTGGGCGTCGTGGAGGCAGTCGTCAGCGATTTTTGGAAGTTGAATGCCGGCCTCGGCCGGAATTTTTTTAGTCTTGCCTAAGTAAAAAGATTGGGCCGAGTTTTTGGATAAGGTAACGCTAATGCGATCGGTGGATTCAATGTGTTTGGTGGAGACTGAAAGGACCGAAAAGGAGGTGTGGTCTTGGGAGAGGAAGGCCCAGAGATCTGATTTGGAGACTTGTTTGATTTCTGTGAGGTCATTCAGTAATTTTTGGGGAGTTTTAGCCGGTGTGGATGAGGAATTAAAACAGGAGGTTGTGTTACCATTTAAAAATATAATAATATATGTTGCAGAATGAATCAGTTTTGTGAGTAGCAGACAATTCCGGAGCCAAAAAAATATTGGTAATTCGCTGTTTGGGCGGCTCTAGTCGGCGGTATAGTCGCATTGGCGATCTAGTGATTGCTACGGTAAAAAAAGCCGACCCTAATGCTGATCCCCAAGTTGGAAAAGGAAAAATAGTTTTGGCTTTGATAGTAGCCACTCGTCGGTATTTTCATCGTCAAAATAATACTTGAATAAAATTTAGCAAAAATTACGCAGTTTTAGTAAAAAGAGAAAGAAAAATAAAAGATAAAGGAAAGAAAAAAAGAAAGATTGTCAAAGTTGTCAAGGAACCAGTGGGAACCAGAATATTCGTTCCTTTGTTGGCCGAGTTCGACCAGTGAGGATACAACAAAATTTTGTCCTTAGCCCCTGAAATTTTATAATGTATGTCCCATAAAGGAAAATCCAATTTCACCAGCCTAAAAAATAAATTAGTTGGTTTTTTGAGAATTTTAAGAAACTGTTTGCGGATACTTTTCCTAATTATCTTTTTTCATTGATTTTTTTGGATTACTACTTATGCCAGAGCCACCACTTACCAAGAGGCGATAAATGACGAAAATATTGACCGGCACGATAAGAAAACGGATAAATATAATAGTAAAGGTGGTTGGTGGTGAAGCACTAAACAAGAAAAAACTATTACCGAAATCGAAAATGATGTTTTAGAACAAATTGAGAAAAAAAGAGATTATTGAATAGGATTAAAAGAGGGCGACTTGTCGCGAAAATGAGCGAAAGAAAAATTTGAGGACCTAAAAAAATTACACGAACAAATCGAAGCATTACAAAAAAATCCGACCCCAACCGCAGAGGAAAAAGCAGAATTAACCAAAAAAAAAGAGGAATATAATGACAAATTAAAGCAAGCCAAAAAAGATACTATTGAAAATATTCAAGACCAATTAGCACAAAATAAATTGAGTATTACCGAATTAGATGATAACCGAAATTGCTGACAAAAAATAATCTGCGACCCTCTCAAATTTGTTATTATTTCTCCCCTCAATTGAGGAAGTAAAAATCTGGGATTGCATAATAATCTCTTATGGGGTTTAATCTTGGAGGTAATTTTTAAATTAGTAATTATTGAAATAATTTTAATTTGGATTAATTATTCTGAGGTGGCGAAATTTTGGCAAAGTGCGGAAAAAATACAAGACCCTCATCTTAGCGTTGAGGAGAGGGAACAAGTGAATGAGGAGATTAGACCGCTGGTTAAATATTTTTTTTTTAACATCCTTATGTTTGTTTTATTTACCTTTTTTCTTTCCCTCCACCCAACTTTCTTTGACCGGACCAGTCGCTGGTGACAGCATGGGGCCTCAGGAACTGAATGATATATTTGGTTTCCCTTTCTTTATATCTCCATTATGCTCTCAATTATCGGCAGTGAATTCGCACGCCACGGCCGATTGCTAAATAAGCAGGAATTAAAACATTGTATAGCAAAAAATTGAATAATTGGTCTTTTTATTACTTGGGGATTTTGTATGATTCTTCCGAGAGCGTTTAGGATGAACAGCATAGGAACCAATTTGCTCTCTCTTTTGGGAGGACTAGTAAAATTTGTTATAAACACCATTCGAGTGAAATTTTTCGGTCATCGGGAATACTGGCCTCAGGGAACGCCAAAAACTATACATTAAAATATTCGAGTTCGGCCTTGCTTTTACTAAAAAAATGAGGTTTTCAAAGAAAAATTTTTAAAATTAAATTGATGACCTTTAGAAAATAGAACATAAAAAATTTAAGAATGAACATTATTCAATAGATGTTGCGTTATTGTGCTAGGTGTAATAAACAATTAAAACCGGGGGAGAAATTCTTTGAAATAGGCAAAGATAGTCAATGGCATGTTTGAGTTTGGTGAGAATGAAATAGATTAGGGGGCAAAGGAATATTTTGCTCTCCTTGTGCCAAAAAAGAACGAAAAAGAAGGAAAAAATTCTGAAGAGATTTTTTTTGACTTCATGTTGTAGTTATTTCTTGAATCCTTATTGGGTGTTTAATTGTTTTAGCATCGAAAATTTCTTAACAACCAAAAGATAAATATTTAAAAAGTAAATAATATTTATCCAAAAAAATATCACTTAACAAAAAAAACCCTTTCTGTCTATTATTGAGAAAAATCCAAAACATTTATTATTAGGTCAGGATTTTCCACTAATTTTTTTAGACAGTGAACCAATTTATCAATTTCCTCTTTGGTATTGTAAATAAAGAGAGAAATTCGGACAGCAGCTTCTTCACCAATCAATTCAGGCAGATAAGGACAACAAAAGTTATCCGCACGCACTAAAATGCTATTTTTACCTAAATAATTTTTCACGTCATGAGCGTGATGACCGATCAAATTAAAAAGAATAATATCTACCGTTTCTAATTCTTGGTTGTAAATAATCACTTTTTCTAATTCTTTTAATTTACCCAAAGCATAATTTTTCAATTCTCGCTCATAATTATTTATTTCTTTTATGTCTAAACTATTAAGAAACTCAAAAGACGCCTTTAAGCCGAATATTTGGGCTAATGGTAAAGTGCCAACTTCAAATTTTCTCGTTAAGGGTCAACATTCATTCTTATCTAATAAAAGATTATTTGGTCCATTTTTTTTCCCACCACCTCATAATAAATCCGGCAATTTTTGGGCTAATTCTTTTTTTAACCAAAGCACTCCAATTCCATTTGGCCCATAAACTTTATGTCCGGAAAAAACCAAAGCATCAATTTTTCATTCTTCAACATTAATCGGCAAATGAGCGATACTTTGACAAGCATCAATTATCACCCAGCAATTCGGGTTTATCTCTTTAATCTTGGCGGCAATCTCTTTAACGGGATTAATTACTCCCAGGCTATTACTCATATGAAAAAAACTGACTATTTTGGTTTTTTTGTCAATATAACTTACCAACTTGTCAATATCAATGGTAAACTTTTTATTTAAAGGCAAAAAAATTACTTGGCTGTCCTTTTCTTGGACCAAGGCTTCCCAAGGAAAACAATTAGAACTGTGCTCTAAACGGGTTAAGCAAATTTTATCACCAGGAGTTAAATAATCACGAGCGGACAAGGCCAAGATATTTAGCGCGTAAGTAGTGGAAGGCAAAAAAAAAATTTCATCCGGGTCGGCCTTAATTTTTTGGGCGATTAACTGGCGGGTTTGGAAAATATTATGCTGAATTTTTTGACTTAAAAAACCGCCGCCTCCACTGTGGCTATTAAGAGAGTATTTTTCATAATATTCCCGCACTGCTTCAATAACGCTCTCTGGTTTTAGACTGGTAGCCGCACTGTCTAGATAAACAAGACTTGGGTGATGGGTAAAGAAAGGAAAAAAACGGCGAATAGCAATTGCTTTATTCATAAGAATATATTAATTTTATTTCATGTTTGACAACTCCTATGTGAAATACTAAAATGACAACGCCAAAAAGCAAATAAAAATAATAATATGAAGTCGAAAAAATGACAACCAATAATTTTATTGATTGGTGGCGTAATTGTTTTACTCTTAATAATCGGGAGTGTTTTCTTAATCAAACAAAAAAACGATAAGCAATCTTCTTCTTCTACTCCTAGTCAAACGCCTCCTAATAATAATCAAAACCCTCCATCCGAAAATCCGGAAAACTCAGCAGAAAAAATTAAGGAGGAATTAAAAAACCATTTAAAAACAGAAAACTATCTGGATTTGCCAGATTGTTCGTGTAGTGACGACAGACTTGTTATTCTCTTGCGTAAGGAAGGCAAACCTGTTAATAAGAAAGAATTTTCCCTTGCGGGAATGAGCGAAAAAGTTAAGCAAGAAATCGAAAAATTATCCGAACAATTTCCTTTTCGAGCAGAAGAGTTAATAAACAAAGATATTGCAAAGTTAGACCAAAATCCCAACCTACTTTATGATGGAAGAGTAACCAGCGGGCGTCCTGGAAACCCGGAACAGAAATATTGAGAATTTGCCAACAGAGAAAATCAAGAAGATATTAACGTTTATATCCCTATCAATCACCCAACTTTAGTTAACTTTTTTATTGAAAAAAAGAAGCTTTACTTAGCGAGCGGAATTGACAAAATAAAAATCGAAATAATTTCCAAGAATGGCCTGGATTTTAAATGTAAATTTGTCGAATTAGAGGACCAAATTACGTTTGCTCCTTTTTCTGATTAATAAAAACCCTTAAAATTTCTTACTATTACACCATTCAAATTAATTTCCACTTTTTATAACTTAATTTTAGCATTAGCCAACTCTAAACTTCTCACTGCACACCTTTTATCCTTCTTCAAGATGATAACGTTTTTTGAGGAGTAGGATTAGTTCCTAATTTTTTTCATTTTCGACTAGGTGCTATTGGTTGGTCTCATCATGGTATATGTAGTTTAGACTATTGCTTATAAATCCAGTTGTTACGTAATAATAACAAAAATTCAAAAATTAAATAATGAATAATGATTTTTTATGAAAAGAATTTTACTTAGACAAAATTGACCCCAGTTGAGTCCTTTTTTTTCAACAAGAAGCCCAAAAAGATTATTTTTTTCCTCTGCTGGAGAAATTAAGCCAAGAATACCAAAATTATAAATGTTGACCCCGAAAAGAAAATATTTTTCGTCTTTTTCGGGAAATTGCGGTTCACCAAATAAAAGTAATAATATTAGGGCAAGACCCTTATCACCTACCCGAAGTAGCCGATGGCCTGGCATTTAGCACCCAAAAGCCCAATTATATCCCAGCCAGCCTAAAAAATATTTTTTTGGAATTTAGCAGAGATCTTAATTGTGTTTCTCCCACTAAAGGCGATTTGCTCCCCTGGGTTAAAGAAGGAGTTTTTTTACTTAATACTGCCTTAACGGTCAGAAACGGGCAAGCCCTCTCGCATATGAGTTGGTGAAAAGAATTCATTTATTCATTATTAATTTACCTGAAAAACCACGACCAAAGATTAATCTGAATATTCTGGGGCCAGAAAGCCAAAAAAATCGGTGAAGAATGTCAAATTGGCAGTGAATATAGCCTGGCTAGTGCTCACCCCTCTCCTTATAGTGCCGAACACGGATTTTTTGGCTCCTGTCCTTTTTCCCAAGTTAATAAATTATTATCCGAATTAGGCAAAAAACCGATTGACTGGCTTTCTATTCTGCTTCCGAAATTAAAAAAATGCTAATTATTTTATTTGTTTTTTAGGGCAATGTTTGCAACAACCTTCTCCTAAATTTCCTAATTCCGAGCCAAGAATAATTATTCCTGCTTCTCTCAAATCTTCACTGTCGGTAGCAATTCCGGTGAGCGTGACTACCGCACCTGTCCCTATTTCTGAATAGGTTTTATTGCCGATAAATCATTTAATCCGAGCATTCAAATAAAGAGTGATAAGTGTCTATCTAAAACAACAAACTTCACTCCTGCTTGCTAAGCGGGTGTCATTTTCTTTTTTTAGGTTTATTGTTTTTTTGCTTTTCCAAATTAGGGAACAGAAACTAGTCCTAAAAAAAGAAAGATTAGTGATAAATGACTAAAATCCGGCCATTGTTAATTTTTAGATTATTTTCTCGAAACAAAAGAATTTTCTTTAAGGTAAAATCTTCATAATCTATCTTTATCATCTCCGGCATAATCAATATTTACTCTTTTAGTGGCAACAATTTGGTCTGGAATAATTTCAGGGGCATGTTCTAAGTAAATTAAATCGCTAGTAGTTAGGTCAGCATGGTTAAGGTTTATATCAATGTTTAAGGCTCGGCATAATTTGCCCGGTCCATTAGTGTGATAGTAAATTTTTTTCATATCTTTGTTTACTTGAAGTTGCGAAATAACTGGGATAGTGTGACTTTCCAGCGGTTCGGCAGCACGGATTAAAACTCCTTGTGGATCGCCTTTGTTCGAGGAAGCAATATTGAAACAATAATAAGTATTATAAATAAGGTAAATATAGGCACAACCGCCCCGGTTATATAAGGCAGAGGCTTTTCATTTCGATTTATTTTCTTGGTGGGCGTGGCAGGCTCGGTCAATTTTGCCGATATAGGCCTCGGTTTCGACGATTCTGACTTTAATAACTTGGTTATTAATTTTTCGCACCAGTATTTTGCCAAGTAATTTTTGGGCTAATTCGACCGCACTGACGGTGAAGAAGTTAGGGTCGGTAATACGCATGATAATTTATTTTTGATTTTGGCAGGCTGGATTTCTAAATATTTTGCTCGTTTGCTTTTGTGGATTGCAATTTTTTGTTGATATCTCCAAACGACAATTTATTTCTTTCGCCTCACTTTTGGAGATTTGAAAATAGCCGACCTTTTACTAGCAACGACTAAATAAGAAGTAATCCCTCCCACCATAATTATTCCACCAATGGCTCCTGATACTAAAAGAGAGACAGGGAGGTTTTTTTTGGTTGTGGTGACATTTTTATCCGGCTCACCTGGTGGTAGGAGGTTCTGCTGGTTCGCGGTATTTTTGTTCTCTCTCTCTCTCTCTCTCTCTCTCTGTATCATTATTTTCGCTAGTGTCTAGTGAGGGAGAATTATCTTTTTTATCAGAATTTTCTGGTGAATTATTTTCATTATTTAGGGGAAGATTATCTCGGGCGGGTGCTCTATTATCGTCATTAACCGGTAACTGGTAATCGCTATTATTGTCTTTTTGTTGTTTTTGTCTCACACACTCTTTACACCAACCCTCGCAGCCAATCGGTCAAGTTAAAGGTTGTTCTCGTCGCAATTGACATTTTTTACATTCGGGGATGTTTTCTTGCTGGGCCTGTTCTTCCTTTTCTTGGTATTTTTTAGCCAAGGAAACTAAGAAATTTCTCTCCTTTTGACAAATATTAATTAAATCTTTTCAGGAGTAGACTTCTTCATATATTTGCTCCCATTGCTCTTTTTCGGCCGATTCTAGTAAACTATGGGCCTCAATGGCCGAGCCACATTTAGCCCGAAATTGAAAAGGTTGTATCTGCTCTCTCAATAATTCTTTCCGTAATTCATTCATTCTAACTTCCTTAATGACCTCATAAAAAGGAGCAAAAATTTTTTTGATTTCTCTAATTGCCTCCTCATCAAATTCGCTCATGTTTTCCATCACGTTTTTCTTGGCCTCGGCTTCCGACTTGGCTGCTTTTTTTCATTGCTCTTTCTCGGCTTCATTTTTACATTCAAGCGAACAAGCTTCTTCTCCAAAATTAGTTTTGAAATTCTTTGGGGGGTCTTGATATTGGCCTTTTAGTTGAGAATATTCGCAAACTCGACAACCATGCTCCGGACAATATTCGCTGTAAAATTGTTTGCCGCTTTTTAGAGTGATAGAATTTTTTATTTCCTTTTGGCAAACTTTATTTCAAAGTAAACCTTTTTCGACAACAAAGGGACATGTTCTAGCCATAATGTTAATTTTATTGTAATTTGGTGGATCCTGAAGGACTTGAACCTCCAACCACCCGGTTATGAGCCGGGTGCTCTAACCAGTTGAGCTAAGGATCCTTCTATAAATATTTTTTTAAATCTGCTCGGCTAACCTTTCGTAACTCACTAGCCGGTATTTTGCTGGTTATTAAATTGCCAATACTTCATAATTTTTGACAAAAACGCCAACTACCAATAATTTTACTTTCTTCGTAAATTAGGTCAGAACCCCAAATATTATTTTCCAGCAAAAAAAGCCTTAAACTATCACAGCCGTATTTTTCAATAAGTTCGTCAGGTTCAACTCCATTTCCCAAAGATTTTGACATTTTTTTTCCATGTTTGTCTCGAATTAAGCCATGTAATAATATCTGTTTAAAAGGCACTCGGCCAGTGAAATAAGTTCCTAGCAATATCATTTTCAATACTCAAAAAAAAAGAATATCATAACCGGTTATGAGGATGGTTATTGGATAGCAATTTGGTGGAGGAGAGGGGAATTTTTTTCCCTCTTTGGCAAGGGCGATTAACGGCCATAAGCCGCTGGAAAACCAAGTATCCAAGACGTCTTTTTCAGGTTCTCAATCCAATAACGAGCGATGGTTGTGGTCGAGTATCTTTTTTTGTCCTGGATTTTCACAAACGCACAATTTTTCGCCTACATAAACTTCGCCCGTTTTTTTATGATATCAAGCCGGAATCTGGTGTCCCCACCATAATTGTCGAGAAATACACCATTCCCTAGTTTTGTTTTTTCACTCCTCTATTTTTTTTTGAAATTGCTTGGGCAAAAAAACTATTTCTTTCAGAAAATTAGGATTGTTTTGTTCTATTTTTTTAATTAAGACTGATAAATTCAAAAATCATTGGCGTGAAAGCAAAGGTTCAATGGCTACTCCTGATTTAGTAGAACAAGCGAGATTAGTTTCATATTCCTCAATTTTTACGCAAATGCCTTTTTTTTCTAATTCTTTGACAAACTCTTCGCGAATACTGCCAATTTCTTGCCCTTGTCAAGAGCCGGCCAATTGATTCAAAACGCCTTTTTCATCGCAACAACTAATTACTGGTAATTGATATTTTTTTCCCAGTTCATAATCGGTTGAATCATGACCAGGCGTGCATTTTAGAACACCTGTGCCAAAATCGGTTCTGATATTTTTATCTGCCAAAATGGGGATAATTTTTTCCGTAAATGGATGTTTTACGGACTGGTTGAGATATTTTTGGTAGCGGTTGTCTTTAGGATTAACAAACAGAGCCACGTCGGCGAAAATGGTTTCGGGCCGACTGGTGGCAATTATTAAATATTCCTCACCTTTTTGGAGCGGATATTTTAAGTAATATAATTTACTTTTTCTGGTTTTATGTTCTACTTCAATATCAGAAATTACACTCTTTAATTTTGGGTCTCAATTTACTAGGCTTACTCCTCGATAAATTAGACCATCGCGATAAAGTTTGATAAAGGCTTCTCGCACCTGTTTTTGGATAATTGGGTCAAGAGTGAAACTGGCTCTTTCGGAATCGATTAATAAACCCATTTTTTCTCACTGCTGATAGAAATTTTGGCGAGTTTGGGGGTATCAGACTTGAAAAGTATATTTTCTTTTTTTTTGGTCGGTGTCAAGTTCCGGAAGATTTAATTTTTCAATTTTGCTCTGGGTAGAAATTCCGGCATGGTCTATGCCAGCAATTCAAAAAATTGGTTGCTGGTTAAGATAAGACCAACGCACCAAAAAATCTTGAATAGCCAACTCAAATGCGTGTCCTAAATGCAAATTACCAGTAATGTTTGGGGGCGGAAGCAGCAAAGTGCTAGCAAAATTAGTGGTGGTGTTGGTGGATACTTGCTTCCAATAATTCGTTTTTGGGTTTTTTTTTTCGGTTAAATTAAAATCGTATTTAGACGCAAAGGACATGTTATTAATAATTCAAATTTTTTAGTCTCAATTATTAAGAATAGCCTGCCGCCAAAGGAGATTTTTGGCGGCTGAAGTAGATTTATTCTCTAATTTTAGTCATCATTATAATTTTACATGAAAATGGTCTCTGATAAACGCAAATTTTTTAATTTTTAGTCCTAAAAGAACAAAAATATCCTCGTTTATTCTCTATCAGAACATTCCATATTTTTTCCTTGCTAATATTTATTTTCCCAAGCAAAATTTACTAAAAATGATATCCAATAATTCTCCATTATATTCTTTACCGCTTAATCCCTGGACCAATTTATAACTGATTTCTAAATCGCCGCACAAAGCATCTAAATAAGTTCCTTTTTCTAATTCATTAATTACGGTTTGTAGTTGCCGAATGAGATTGGCCAGTTTGGCCTGCTGTCAACTTTGACTTAAATAGGGATAAGGGGAAGTTTTATTTACTAAATCGCTGGCAAATAATTGACTAATTTTGGCTTCTAATTCGCTTAATTGTTGATTTTTGGCACTAATTCGGCAAATCTTATCCGGCAAAATGAAGTTCGGCAATTGTAACTTATTTTTCTGGTCTATTTTGTTAATAATAATTAGACAATTTTTATTTTTAACGCGAGAAAAAATATTTTCTTCTTCTGGGCCTCACAAACCTGAGTTATCCACCAAAAAAAGAATGATTTCTGCTTGGGAGAGGGCTTTTCAACTGCGTTCAACTCCAATTTTTTCCACGATATCGGTGGTTTCATGAATGCCGGCAGTATCCAGTAAAATTAGCGGAATTCCATTTAGGCTATAATGAGCCTCAATTATATCTCGGGTGGTTCCTGCTACCGGAGAAACAATAGCTTTTTCCTCTTGAAGCAGAGCATTCAAAAGGGTAGATTTACCTACATTAGGCTTGCCCACAATAGCCACTTTTAATCCTTCCTGGTAGACCCGAGTTTTTTGCCCGGTTTTTTGGATAATTTGTAATTTTTTGACCAATTTAGTTATCCTTGGCAAAACCCTTCGGCCGGTCAAATATTCCACTCCGTCATATTCAGGGTAATCAATATTTACTTTGATGGTAGCGATAATATCTAATAATTCATTTTCAATTATTTCCAATTCTTTTTGACTTTCAGGGCTTAAATTGTGGAGGGCCAACTTGGCTCCTTGAAGGCTAGGAGCCCGAATTAAATCATTAATGGCTTGGGCTTGGACCAAATTGAGTTTGCCATTAAAAAAGGCTTGTTTGGTAAATTCGCCTTTTTCGGCCAATTCCGCCCCATTTTCGAGAACCAATTGTAATATTTGCTGGACCACGAATAAATTACCATGACAACTAATTTCTACCACATCCTCCCCTGTAAAAGAATGGGGTTTGTAAAAGCAAAGTAATAATACTTCATCAATAATTTCTCGTTGGGAATTGACAATTTTGCCGAAAATTAATTGTGGTTTTTTTTGGGGATATTCGGGTAGTGGACGGTCAAAAATTTTGGTGATAATCGAATAAGTTTTGCCACCAGAAATTCTAATGAGAGCGATGTTTTGGGTAATAGGTGCGGTTATTAACGCTGTAATAGTTTTTTGGACGAGCATAACATATAATATGTATAAAATTAAATTGATGACAAAGTTAGAAAAAGTTGGTGATAATCGGTGTGGAAAAACCAGTTCCTCTGGAAAAATTTACCGAATTCGACCGAAAATATGGAAGAAAACTAAAATACCGACCAGTGAGGAATTGGCAAGATTTAAAAGAACTATTAGAGAGTGGATTTTAAAGGGATTTTCGACTTAAATATCTCACTCTCCTTTTTGCTCTCTTTGCTATTTTTTTATCTTGGTAATTTCGCAGAACTAAATCGATTATTTTTGCAATTCTCAAAAACTCTTTTTTTTCTAATCCCCGAGTAGTCAAAGCCGCCGAACCTAAACGAACACCACTGCCAATTCAGGGTTTTTCTATATCATAAGGTATCATTTGTTTATTGGCAACAAGTCCCACTCTTTCTAATATGGCAGCGGCTTCCCGACCGGTCAAATTATAACTTTTTTTAGTGTCAATAACTAGCAAGTGAGTCTCGGTGACTCCACTAATCATCCTCACCCCTTTTTGGCAAAAATAATCAGCCATTACTTTCGCATTTTGTAGCACTTTTTTTTGATATTCTTTGAATTCTGGTTGCCAAGCCTCAAAAAAACACTGGGCTTTGGCAGCAATAATGGCCGGATTAGGCCCGCCTTGATTGCCCGGAAAAACCGCCTTGTCTATTTTTGGTCCCAACCCCTTTTTGGTTAAAATTACGGCTCCGCGCGGTCCTCGCAAGGTCTTGTGAGTGGTTAAAGTAATTACATCCGCATAAGGAACTGGATTGGGAAATAAACCGGCAGCCACTAATCCAGCCACATGAGAGATATCAGCCAGCAAATAGGCCTCCACCTCGTCAGCAATTTGCCGAAATTTAGCAAAATCTATTTGTAAACTATAACTACTATAGCCAGCAATTATTAACTGCGGACGCACTTCCCAGGCTATTTTTCTAATGGTCTCGTAATCTAACTTTTGGGTGCTGGGGTCTAAATTATAACAATGAACTTGATAGAAAATTCCGGAAAAATTAACCGACGCTCCATGCGTCAAATGTCCGCCAGACAAAAGGTTCAAACTTAAAATCTTGTCTCTGGGTTTTAATAGTGCTAAATAAACCGCTTGATTAGCTTGGGCCCCCGAATGGGGCTGAACGTTAGCATGCTCAACTCCAAATAGTTTTTTTGCTAAATCGATAGCCAAATTTTCTATTCGATCAATATATTTACAACCTTGATAATAACGATTTTTAGGATAACCTTCCGCATATTTAGCCATTAACAAAGAGCCGCTATAAAATAAAACCTGCGAGGAGGGATAATTTTCACTGGCGATTAGGTTGAGAGTTTTTTTTTGCCGCTTTAATTCTTGCTGGTAATAATAATTAAGGGGAGATTTACTTTTCATTGATTTATAATATTTTACAGGATTGTGGTTTAGTTTTAGTTATTAACGAGAAGCAAAAAATAAGATTAGGGAAATATCACCAAGAACGCAAAAATAAATTATATATAATATTAAACAGCAATAATATGTCAAAGAATTATTACCAAATATTAGGAGTTAGTCCAGGTGCTACCCAAGAAGAAATAGCAAAGGCTTACAAAAAAATGGCTCTAAAATATCACCCCGAGCGAAATCACGGTAATGAAGAATGAGCCAAACAGAAATTTATCGAAGTCGGTGAAGCATATGCTGTTTTATCAGGTAAACAGGAGTCTGGTTCTTCTAACAAATTTAGTTCAGATGCTGAATTTGAAAAGTTTGAAGAAATGTTGAAAGAGGTAAGAAAGCAATTTAACGAGACAGAAAGGGCATTTAATGAATATGAAGAGAACCGTAGGCAGGAAGAAGAAACAGCTCGAAGTGAAGCTATACGGAGTATTGAAGAAAGTTTAACCTCATCTAATGTATCTATTTCTGAGTTGGATTCTAGTTTATGGTCTCCTTATAGTGATTGAAAAGAAAAACTTAAAAAACCAAAATTCAGAAAGTCAAACTCCTGAACAGCAAGTTGAAATTCAAAAAAAGGTTGAGGAAAAAGAAAAAGAATTAGAGGAAGTTAAAAAAAATGGTTTGGATGATTCTCAAACTGATGAGGAAAATTACGAAAACTGAACTCACGAAAAATTGATTAATGAAATTAACAAAGTAAAAGCAGAATTGGAGCAATTAAAGGCTGGCAAAAATACAGATACTTCCGAAAAACAATCAAAATTACAAGCAAAATTAGAGAAATTAGAGAAATCCAAGTCTAATGTTGACAATAGTAAAGGTTCTAGTAAGTCTGATAATAATTTCCCGACCGGTTGAGTGGTAGGTGGTGGATTATTTTTACTAGTAATAGGGCTAGCGGTAGTATTTATAGCAAAGAAAAGAAAAAAAGTGAAAAAATATTAAATATAAATCTCATGTCAAGTCCTAAAATCAAATTAAAAAGTGGTGATAAAGTAAAAGTTATTACTGGAAAATACCGGGGAACAATCGATTTCATTTCTCGTCTGGACCCAAAAAAACAGATGGTCTATTTGAAAAAAGTCAGCCGCAAAAAATATGATAAATCAACCCCCGAAAGCAAGAAAAAAAGCGAATTAAAGGAAATCATGACTCCTGTTTATATTTCAAATGTCGCTTATTGATTAGAGGATAGAAAACAAATTACTAAAATTGGTTTTCGGGAAAAAGAGGGTCAAAAAAAACGAGTTGCTCGTAACTTTAAAGATAAAAAAGGCAATAATCTATTAATTGATTAAATTTATTATTTTTTAGGAAAACCGGACTCTTTTAATTTTTGTCTTTCCTCGGAAATTGAGAAAATGAAGTCTTTTTCGTCTAAACTTATTGGCATTCAACCGCTTTCTTGGGCTTGCTTTTCTTTGTAGAGATTTATCCAGGCTCTAGTGTAAGCAATTACATAAACTCCGCTGTCCGGATTATTGTCTTGCCGAGGAATGTCTTTCACATTTTCGACATGAGGTCAAGCCGGCAATTTTACTTTTTTGTGAAAGTTTTCCGCTACTTCTAAGGCATTTTTCGGAGTAAAAGTAAATTTTGAAGGATTATAATTGAAAAATCCCAAATTTTCTCCTAAATAAACCAGCAAGGTCCACTGATTTTCAGTGTCTACTACTCCCTGCTGTTTTGGATTGTTTACCGGAAAGAAAACTATTTTCGCCTTTTTCAAATCCTTGCTAATTTCGCCTCCTTCTTGGATAGTGCGAACCACGCTGGGATTAACTAATTGGATTTCTGGATGGTTGGTGTTTTCTTTCCTAATTTCTTGGTAGGCATGCTCTATTTCCTCCTCACCTAATCATCAATTTTCGGCATCCACCGGTGGTTTTGGGACGGGATTTTCTGTCGGGTTATCGTTATTTGATGGCTTGGACGGACTTTGCTGCGGTTTATTTTCTGAATTTCCTTTGTCCTTTTTGCCATTCTCTATTTTTCAATTAACAAATAAAACGGCCGCAAGTATTGATGCTATTAAAATGACCCAAAAAAATATTTTCTTCCAAAACTTTTTCATATTTACATTTGTTCAAAAATATTATAATCTATTTTTCTTTTCTTTCTCTCCAAAAAAGGTCAATGACTTAATTATTCCATAAACTCCACTAGCCATTAGAACAATAATAACCAATATTAACAAAATTTTATTTCTCTCTTCTGGTTTTTGCAAGCCCTCAATTTCTCTTTTTAACTTTTCTATTTCAGCGTTTAAAAATTTAATTTTTTCGGTCAGAATTTGGTTTTGTTTTGTTATTTCTGCTGAATTGTCCTTAGCCTTTTTATTCCCGTTTTCTTGAACCGGCTTCGGAGAAGCGGCTTTTTGCCGAATTTTTAACAAAAATTCTTTCACAATTACTTCAACTTCTTCTCGCGAAGAAGCAACATTTATTTTTCCTTCGTATTCCTGGTATTCTTGGTCAGTAAATTGCCCTCTCATTTGTCGTAACACCAATAAAGAGTTAAGTCTGATTCCTTTCAACTCAACCTGATTATTTTTTTTCTCTTTAAATTTTTCTAATTCACGGCGTAAAATTTCTAATTGTTTTTTGTCATTTTCCTGGTTATCCTCTAAATCAATGTTAAAAAAACCGCAGGGAATAATTTCATGAACCATTTCCGGTTCAATCTTTATTTTACTTTCTAATTTTCCTTGGTCCATTTCTTCGGCTCATTGTAAAAGACAATAGTCAAAAATATTTTCTAGGGCCGCATTCAATTGCCGAACGCCTTTTTCTTTAGTTTTGTTTATTAACGTTTCCAAAGCTTCAGGAGTAATTTCCAGATTATTCTGATTAAGACTGGAATTTTGGTCAAATCATTTTTGGATAAATTGACGAGCAATTTCTCTCTTTTGCTCCAAGTTATAACCAGGCAATTCAATAATCAATGACGTTCGTGAAAGCAAACATTTAGGAATTTTGTCCGGGTCATTAGCCGTAACTACAAAAGTTACTTGGGAAAAATCTAATTTAACATCCAGATAATAGTCCAGAATTTCCTTATTTTGCTCTGGGTCCAAAGCTGCGTTTAGGCAATTATGAATAGCCGAATTACCTCCATAGAAGTTAACTTTATCAATTTCATCCAACAAAATTAATGGATCGTGAGTTTCGGTTTCAACCAGAGCCTTAGTTAATTGTCCTATTTCGGTTCCAGACGAGTTTTCGTTGGCTCCAAGCAACAATGAACTGTTAGTTGCTCCCCCCAGTGCCACGGCGAAAAATTTTTTTTTTAAGACTCGGGCTAAAAGGGTAGCCAAAGTCGTTTTTCCTACTCCAGAAGGTCCAATTAGAAACAAAATTAGCGGAGCTTTTTTGATATTTCTCTGTTCACAGTAGCCTCTAATTTTCAAACTGTTTAAAATTTTTTCTTTTAATTCAGAAAACCCTACTTGTTGATTAAGTATTTCCTCTGCTTCGGAAAAATTAATTGGTGGGGGAGTTGACTGGTAAGCGTCAATCAATTCTTCAATTTTTTTGATTTTGTATTTTAAAGTCTCTCCTCGTTGGCTTCCGTTTTGGTATGAATTACTCAACCTTACTTCTAATTCAATCCTCTTAGCACTTAACCGATCAATGACCGTCATTCTTTAATAATATTATTTTTTTTTATGGCACGGGAGGTCCAAAGTGCTTAAAATTAATATTATAATAAATAGTATGAATTTATCCGATCCAGTGGCTAATATGCTAACCTCCATCCGTAATGCTAATATGCGGGGTTATAAAACGGTTACTTTTCCTTATTCTGCGTTTAAATGACAAATATGTAAAATACTGGTGGGAAATAATTTTCTTTCGCAATGCTGATACGACGATAAAAACCGAAATATCAAAGTAGATATTAAATATGCTAATCAAAATAGCCACATTCACCAAATAAAAAAGATTTCCAAGCCTTCTCAGCATATTCATTTACGAGTGAAAGAAATAAAAAAAAATTGTCGGGGTCATGGATTTTATTTTATCTCTACTCCGCTCGGGCTCCTAACCCACCGCGAAGCCTTAGTCAAAAATCAGGGAGGCAAGATTATTTTTTTCATTAGTTAGTTTATGTTAATCATAAAAAAAGTTAATCATAATAAAGGCTATAGGCCGAGAGGTCAGGCATCCTCAAAAAAGTCCTTCATGGATGTCTGCCTAGTTCGAGACATTGAAATAATATGAAACGACATACCAGCCATGGTTATAAATCTCATTATAAAATAATTCTAACATTGTAATATATTAATGCCAAATGCCAGAAAATAATTCAGTCATTCCTAAAGATTTAACCAATTACTTAAAACATTATGGATTTTTCTTTCCCAATGCCGAAATCTATGGGGGTTTGGCAAAAGCTTGGGATTTAGGACCCCACGGGGCCGAATTAAAAAGAAAATTAAAAAATCTTTGGTGAAAGTATTTCATTACTTCTAACCCTCACAATGTTGGTTGCGATAGTCAAATAATTACCCATCCCCAAGTTTTAGCGGCCTCGGGACATTTGAAAAATTTTCATGACTGATTGGTAGAATGCCGCCAGTGTCGCAAAAGATATCGCCTTGACAATTTAATTAGCAGCGAGCAATTTTTAGTTTTCTTGTCCCAAAGGGACAAAAATAATTATCAAGTGAAAAAAAAATGCCCTCATTGTGGCAAAAATGATTTTCACCCGCCCCGACAATTTAATTTATTGCTAACCACTAATTTAGAAATTACAGAAGACAAAGAGAATGTGGCCTATTTGCGACCGGAAACTTGCCAAGGCATATTCACCAATTTTGCTCTCATTCAAAGAAGCACCCACCGACAATTGCCATTTGGGGTCGGTCAAATCGGCAAAAGTTTTCGCAATGAAATCACGCTTCACCATGGCATTTTTCGCACCCGGGAATTCGAACAAATGGAATTAGAATTTTTTTGTGAGTCCGAGGAAAGTGAAAAGTGATGAAAATATTGAACCGAAAAGGCTTGAAATTTCCTCAATCAGGTCATTGTTAACGACAAAAAAAAAATCAAACAGGTTGACCTATCAAAAGAAGAATTACCCCATTACGCCAAAAGAACCCAGGACCTCTATTTCAATTATCATTTTGGGTGAGGGGAATTGTGTAGCAATAGCCACCGGGGAAATTATGATTTATCCCAACACAGCCAACATTCCCAAAAAGATTTACGAGTTAACGGGATTATTCCGGAAGTAATTGAAATTTCTTTTGGAGTAGAAAGATTAATTCTTGCCATATTACAGGATGCTTACCACGAGGAAAAAGTGTCCGGTTCCCAATTAGACCGCACAGTTTTACGGCTGCCGCCTCTCCTGGCTCCGTTTTTTGTAGCGATTATTCCGTTAAGCCAACAATTAAGAGACGCGGCCTATCAATTATACCTCAATTTACTGCCCGAAGTCAGTTTTTCCTTAACCTACGAGGAGGCTCCTAATATTGGCAAAGCCTATCGCCGCCAAGATGCCATTGGCACCATTTACGGTCTGACGGTGGATTTTGACACCGTGGACCCCAATTCATCCCACTATAATACTCTTACTTGCCGCCACCGCGACAGCATGGAACAGATAAGAATAAGCCGCTCTGAGGTCAAAAATTACTTAAATAATTTATATGAAAAGCACTGGTCCGAGTTCTCAAAAAAATAGTCAACAAAGCGACGATACATTAATTTATATCCTCTTAATTTTTCTGATGACTCTACTAATTGGTGCATTAGGGTATTGGTGATGACAAAATCACAAAAAGCCTAAGTGAAATTACAATTATGAAGGAGAGTTAGGAAAATGAACCGACACTCCCACCGCAGACGATCTCAAACAATTAATACTTGGCAATCGCGGCCGCTTAAAGACGACAAAGAGGTTTTTAAACGACAAAATGAAGAGCAAAAGATTGACCGAGGCGGAAAAGGCCGAAGTTCGCAAGGAGTTGGAAAGTGTTGATATGAAAATAGATGAAGTACTACAAGAACAAAATTTATCAGAATTAGCAAAAACCAACCCTACTTTTATTTCTAAATTTTACCAACTTTTTTACGAGCAAGGAAAAGCCTTGGTTCGGGCAAAAGCTAAAGCATCATTCATTAATCAGAGCACGGAGGAATTGAAACGACAGCAAAAATTTCAAGACATTTGGGACATTTCCAAAACCGAGGAAAAAGCAATCACAGCGCAATTGAAAACCTGAATAGATAAATGGTATTATCAAGCCAAAGAAGAAATAATGCCGAAGTATAAACATAAAGGAAAGTTGCCTAGAAAATTTTTTCCCTGCACAATTGAAGGTCGGAAAATAGAAACGGACAGTATCCCCCCTGAGAAGGATTTTAATTATTTTCTGGACGTGAATAATAAAAAAAATAGAGCAGATTGAAAAGAAACGGTGGCCCGGCTCCAACAACCTCTCCAAGTCAATTTTAAAGGTTATAAAGGCTTCATTAGAAATAAGGATGAAAAAGAAGCACAGCAAGAGGAAGGCAAAACGACTCTTGGTATAACTTACTATTATTTTGTTGGAGATAATAATGAAGGTAGAAATTATAAAGAAGTTGGTTGAGAAGGTGGCGAAACTTCATTTTTAACCTATGGAAAAGTTGATGATATAAGGCCCATAAGAATTAGATTGAAAAAGGAAATGTTTTTAAACCGTTTGGGCTACGAGGAATTTATAATCAAACTGAATGAAAAAGGAGGGTTTTCTTATGTGGATATCTGTTTTGAATCGGTGGTAGACACTATTGCCCACGAATTAGCTCACGCTATAGTTGCCACATTTGAGTTTAAATATGAGGGCGAAGAAGGGGGGGGGCACGGCAAATTATTCTATGACATATGTAAAGAAATAGAAGTAATGATTAGAGCAGACCCGAAATTTGAAGAATTTGAAAAATGATGATATTTAGCCTAATAAATAATGCCTAAAATCAATATTGCCATTGACGGACCAGTCGGCTCCGGCAAAACCACGATTGGCCGCTTGGTGGCCCAAAAATTAAATTATCAATTTTTAGATAGCGGTTTGCTATTTCGCCATTTTGCCCGATTTTACCAAGATAATAATGGCTCGGCACGACCTTCACCCAACCGGATAATTGAATTATGTGCGAAATGACAAGACCGGTTTTTAATTGATAACCCGGAAATTGCCGTCCAATTAGAGCAGCAAAGAGACGTTTTGGGTTCTGAAAA
The DNA here is from genome assembly GCA_910592135.1 of Racocetra fulgida. Taxonomy (NCBI): domain Eukaryota; kingdom Fungi; phylum Glomeromycota; class Glomeromycetes; order Diversisporales; family Gigasporaceae; genus Racocetra; species Racocetra fulgida. The sequence continues at coordinate 11,393 of CAJVPZ010000002.1, read as the reverse complement.
AATTGGCAATTTGGCTTCGCAATTGGCAATTATCAAAGAATTACGAACCATTATTCTCAATTGTCAACGCTTATTGACCCAAAATAAAGGCTGGGTTGTAGTCGGACGAGACATAACCTCGGAAGTCTTGCCCGACGCCGAAGTCAAGATTTTTCTGACCGCCAGTTGAGAAAGACGCGTCCATCGCCGCTATCAGCAGCACCAGGGAAAAATAAACCGGGAACAAGTTGAAAAAGATTTGCTGGCTCGCGATGAAAAAGATAAAAACCGCACCCTTTCTCCCTTACGAAAAACGGCCGATAGTTGAGAATTGGATACCACCCATTTATCCCCAGCAGAAAGCATTGTCAGAATACTGGACTACATTAAAGAAAAACACGACAACACGACAAGGATATTTTCAATTAAGAGCAAAGCAAAAAAAATATTAATATGTCATCAAAAAAGGAACTCAAATCAGGGCAAGAAGTTAGCAGTAATGTGCTAGCTGAGATAGAAGACATTGTTGAAAGTATCAAAAAAGATTTTGGAGAAGAATCAGTTATTCTATTGGGGGAAAATGAAAAAAAGCCCCGAGAGGTGATTTCCACTGGCAGTTATTTGCTGGACCAGGCTATTGGGGCAGGCGGCTATCCGTGTGGGAGAATTGTGGAGATATACGGCTTAAAATCTAGCGGCAAGAGCACCTTAGCATTACAAGCGGTTAGCGAATGTCAAAAATTAGGCAAAAAAGCGGCTTACTTTGATTTAGAAAATAGCCTAGACATTAAACACGCTAAAAACGTTGGTGTGAAAATTAAAGAATTAATTACCCCTTATCCAAGTTCAGGAGAAGAAGTTTTTGACATGATGATTAAATTGATTCACAAAAATGTTGACTTAATTATCGTGGATTCCGTTTCTAATTTAGTTCCTCTCGTTCAGTTAGAAGCCAATTTAGGTAAGCAGAGAGTTGGTTCTCATGCCGCTTTAATGTCAGCCGGTTTAAGGAAACTTAAACCCGAGTTAGTTAACAAAAAAACTATTGTCATTTTCATTAATCAAATACGCAAAAATATCTCTATTAACCCTTATGCTCCCTCCGAGACCAAGACTGGTGGGATGGCTCTGGATTTTGATGCCGATTTACAGATTAAATTAAAAAAAAAAGAAGACCTCAAAAAAAATGACAAAATTATTGGTATTGAGACCGAAGCCAAAATAGTAAAAAATAAAATGGCCCCTCATGGAGAAGTGGTTAATTTAGAAATCATTTTCCCCCATGGCACGCAAAAAGAACGAGAAATCATTGATTTAGCCACAGAATTAAATATTATTCACAAAAGCGGAACTTGATACTCTTATCAGGACAAAAGATTAGGTCAGGGCAAAGAAAATGTAACGGATTATTTGATTGAAAATCCGGAATTATATCAAGAAATTGAGAAAAATGTTTTAGGAGTGATTAATAAGACAATAAATTAAATAACATATTAATCAGATAAAAAGGATGAATTAAAATTATCCAAGGAAAAGTTATTGAATAAGTAAAAATTGAATTAAAAATGTTAACCCCAAAAACCCTAAAAAAATTACAAAACGAACAAAAAAAATTAGACGGATTTATTGTTCAAAAAAATAATATTACTGATAATTTTGAAACCGGAAAAAGTTTTATCCGGACTAAAATTGCCCTTTTGGTAGAAATTGGCGAATTGGCCAATGAATTAAAAACTTTTAAACATTGAAAAAAACAGAAAGAAGTTGATTGACAAAAGGCCCAGGAAGAATTGATTGATTGCCTACATTTTTATTTGAGTTGAGCCAACAGTCTCCAAATTGATTTTGGAGATTATAAATTTCGTAAATTAGTCCCTGAACCTGATTTTAATGAATTATTGTTGGCTTTTTTTGCAGAAACGAATTCATTCAGTCTTACGGCTCCTTGAAACAAAATGAAGCAGCACGTCTTAACCAACTTCGAAAAAAATTGAGAAAAAAGTTTAAATGATTTAGAAATTAAGGAAAGAGACGAAGAAAAATTAGCCAAACGAAAAGAAGAATTAATTTTAATTAAAGAAAAGGCCAAAAAATATATAGAAAAAATGAGTAACAGTTTTTTGAATGAGATAGAAGTAGAAAAAAATAAAACCAGTTTCTATCGCTGATTAATAATTTTCGAAGAATTGGCTCAAAAATTAGGTCTCAAAAGCGAAAAAGATATCATAGAAGCCTACCTGGCGAAAAACCGGATTAATTGAGAAAGACAACAAAAAAATTACTAAAAAAATTAATATGGAAAATAATTGAGAAGTCATCAAAGAGAAAAAGATTGAGCAGTTGGAAAAAGAATTAACCATTTTTGTTGGCAAATTAGAACGAATTCGAAGTAATCGTATTTCATTGGAAGCCATTAGGGGATTGATAATAAACTGTCAAGGTGAAAAAAAACCTTTGAAAGCCATTGGTAATTTGCGAATTTCCCCCGCCCACGAATTGGTGGTGCGGGCTTTTGAACCAAAATTTATTCCTTTAATTAGTAAAACAATTTTAGATAAACAATTAGGATATAAATTAGAAAGAAGCACCAAAGAAGAAGTTTATTTTACTCTTACTCCGTTTACAAAAGAAATCAAAGAAAGGCTGATTACTGAGGTCAAGTTAATTACCGAAGAGGGAAAAAAAGAATTTCGTCTTATTCACCAAGAAATAAAAAACTGGTTAAAAAAAACCTCCAATCTCTCCCAGGACCAAAAAAAAAATTATGAAAAACAAGGGGATAAATTGGTTAAAGATTATCAAGATAAATTACTGGGAGCAGAAGAAAAGAAAATTAAAGAATTGAATTCTTAAAAACTTCATTCATCTCCTCATGAATCCATAAAAACGACGAAAAAGTATAATACCCAAACGATTCCTAAAAATAATATATAATACAAAAATAAAATATTATTATATAGTAAACGAAATATGCAAACTAGTATGACAGTCAACAAAAAAAAAACAATCAAGTTAATGCGGTCGTTCGGGGTAAAAAGACAAAAATTGAATTAAAATTATGAATGACAGAATAAAACAATTAACCAGAAATTATCTCGATAGTTTATACGCATATTTAAGCGAAAACGATAAGGAGGGGATAATTCGCCTTAATGGTGAAACTAATTGAATAATATTTTATAGATATTCTTTGCAAAATGAATTTTCCACAGGAGCGGATCTAACTTGTAGTATAGCTTCTGAACCCCTTCAAAAACTTTTTCAAGAACAACTTAAAATTCATCGTGCTCCAAATTGAAAAAACAATTTTTTAGGTCCTGAAGATGACCCTAATAGTATTAGTATAGATGATGTTAAAGTTAAACTTCTTAATGTTCTTAGAGGCGAAAGATTATCAAGTTGAATTGCGGTTGACAAAACTGCCCTCGGAAATGGTTTTGGAGCTGTTACAATGGATATTGATAATACTGATTTAACAGTGGGAACGACGCAAATAAAATCAAGTTTAAGTCCAAACGATTTATTAAATGACCCTGTTATACGAAACAGCACGGCCCCCGCAGCCAGCAATGACGACGCAGAAGAACAAAATCAAGCCCAAACCCAAAACTCACCGCCTAATAATACTAATCAGACATCCAACACCCCCCCCTCATCAAACAATTCTCCTCCACCGCTTCGCCAGCAGCCAACCACAACCAGAGATTTAACTTTTCTGATTGACCATGTAATTCCGGGCTATAATGGTAATCCTCATTATATCATTTTGTCGGCTCCGTCAGTGGTGGAAGGTTTCAATATTCATTTTCTTACTATTCAGTCCAATGACTCACTTCTGCAAGACGGTAATCAGGTAATTATTCGGGATGTCGAATTAGGTCCAGGCCGAGCCGAAGTGGATGCCCATATTGAAGAAATTAGTATTAAAAATTATTTTCGCACTATTGAATTAGTATCGACTACTCCTCCCCCAGGTGGCGGCAACAGAACGCCCAATAATCCCCCACCTCCCCCATCCTTTCCTGATGTCGTGAAAAAAAATCAAGATCTGATAGATGAAGAAAATAGTTTTTTTAAATTACGCGACGAACTGAAAGATATAATTAACCAAAATAAATCCGTGGTTCAAGAGGCTCAAACTCTCGGACTAACTTTGCCGTCATTTTCGGACAACGCTTTGGATTTTTTTCAAACCGCCCCTTTTGTCCTCTTTGACGCAGACCAACCGCTCAACAGCCCGTTTAATCAACAAACTAGCGACAAAAATGACAAAACTAGACAAAAAGTATTAAATCTTAAAAATAATATTTATCAAATCTATAACAACAATGTTAAAAAATTAAATGAAAAGAAACAGGGAGAGCAAGGAGGCTCCCCGCCACCCGAAAATGAATTAACCAAACTAAAAAAGCAAGCAATTGAAAAAATAAATACAATTCTCACTGATCCGGATAATTTAAGAAATATCGATTTAAATACTCTGGCTGATGGTAAATATCGGAATTGGGAAAATGATATTATGGGATTAAACACGGCTGACGAAGCGAACGATTACTTAAATGCTTTTTCAGCCGCTTTAAAAGAAAAAGGAGTTGAGGAAAAAGAGGAAGAGGAGAAAGAAAAAAATGATAATTCCTCCGACCATGACTCTCAAAAAAATGATAATGTTATTGATGATGAAACCAAAAATCTCATTAGCAATTTGCCCTTGCCCTCTGCCAAAAATGTGGCTAAAAGTAAAATCTTGGAATTATTCAAAAAATACCGACCTGATTTGGAAAAGCTAAAAGAAATCTGAGCGGGCTACGATAGTTGAATGGATTATTTGGATAAGCTTACTAGTTCGGCCGAGGTGGTGACCCTTTTGGAAAAAATAGAACAAGCCATGGTTCAACAAAGCCAAAATCGAGAAACGAGGGCAAGCGCTCGCCCCCCACAAAATTCGGTCATTGTCCCCCTGCTAATAATTGGCTTTATTCTATTGCTCGGTTTAATAATAGTGATTATAAAAATGCGTCATAAGAAAAATAAATAGAATATTTTAAGAATAAAACATTACGAATAATTATTCATTGCAATTAAACAATGACATGAAAAAAATAAATTAAAACTTCAAGCCTAAAATTAAATATTATGATTGCAGCCCAAATTTGACTAGATAACAACATTCCTGCCAATCTTCGAAATGGCGTTACTAAATTATTAATTTTACCCTCTTCGGAAAGAGACAGGCAAGAAGCAGACGACCGATTAATAAGTAGTGCTCCTCGTGATACTACTTTTGACTATTATCTGAATGAAGCAGCCCACGAAGTTTTAACCGGCACTTTGGATTTATCGGATTTCACTAATCTGAAAAGTATAAGAATTGGAAAACAGTATATAAATGAACTAATTCTTACTGGTTGTCAACATTTAGAGACAATTGAGGCTAATAATAACTTATTGCGAGAAATTGTTCTTCCCTGGTCAACCAACTGCTTAGAAAGAGTTTATTTAACCAACAATAATTTTCGGGCTCAGGATTTATCCTGCTTTTCTAATTATACTAATCTAAAAACCCTTTTTTTAGGAACTGATGACGAAACTAGAATCGGGCAAGGGATTTATAATCGGTGAAATGGTTCACTGGGTGAATTATCACGATTACAACATTTAGAAGAATTAGACATTAATGCTACTGATATCGACCGAGGATTAGAATATTTGCCCACTAACCACCTGTTTTATTTTACTTTTGGTAATCAAGGAAGAGTAGGAGCGGGAGTAGACTGTTTGAAAAACGTTTTAGAGAATTTTGCTGAATTGGAGGAGGGAGACGCCATGGAACAATGAGCCACTAATGAAGATTTAGATGACAATTCATTTAAAGTTAGGGACGTGCGAAGTTATCAAATTAACCAAGCCAGATTAGCATTACAAAATTTAATTCAAGTTAATAATCAATAATGGCAGAAACAGAAAAGAACGATAAATTAAGGTGTTAGACTGACAAAAATTTTTTACTGATTTTGACGATTTGGCTGAGCGTTTGGCCTGGCGTGGGGTAAGCAGAGAACAATTATTAACTATTAGAAAGCAATTGCTTAGACGCAAGGAATTAATTAAGATAATTAATGAATGACGACAAAAAAGGAACCAATTGAGCCAAGACGGACCCCAAAATGCAACTGCCGTCAAGAAAATTAAAGAGGAAGTTGCCAATTTTGAAAAAGAATTAGAAAAATTAGAAACCGAATTAAGCAAATTAACCAACCAACTTCCCAATCTGCCGGCTCTGGATACTCCCACTAACGAAGAAGGCAACCGAGTAATCGCTAGCACCGAATATCAACACGCCATTCAACACAATTTAACCCACGAAGCAATTCTAAAAAAATTGAAATTAATTGACGAGGAAAAAAGTATTCTCCTATCTGGTAGTAAGTTCGCAGTTTATCAAGATTTCGGCAGCCAATTATTACATGCTCTTATTAATTTTATGCGAGCCGAAAATAGTAAACGGGGCTATCGCTTATTTGACACTCCTTATTTAGTCAAGGCTCATAACCTTTATAATACCGGTCAATTTCACAAGTTCCAAGATAATCTTTATAAATTGGAGGAAAGTGATTTTTACCTCCTCCCCACCGCCGAAGTCAGTTTAGTTAATCTCTACCAAAATCAGATATTAACCGAAGCAGAATTGCCTTTGAAGTTATGTGCTTATAGTCCCTGCTTTCGGGCTGAAAGAATGGCTTCCGGTCAGGAAAATAAAGGCTTAATTCGTCTACACCAATTTCATAAAGTCGAATTAGTGAAAATAATTGAACCCGACCATTCTTACACCGAATTGAAAAAAATGTTAGCCGATGCTCGCAATATTCTCCATCTGTTAAAAATTCCCCACCGAGTAATTGAACTTTGCTGCTCCGAATTAGGTTTTACAGCAGCCAAAACATACGACATTGAAGTCTGGCTGCCAATCAGCCAAAAATGGTTAGAAATCTCCTCATGTAGCAATTGTGAGGATTTTCAAAGTCGTCGAGCCAAAATCCGAGTCAAAAAAGAAAACCAAAAATATTATCCTCATACCCTTAATGGTTCGGCCCTGGCAGTTGATCGTTTAATTATTGCTCTGTGCGAGTATTACTATAATGAGGAAGAAAATAAATTAACTATTCCTGAAATTTTGCAGCAGTATTTTTAGGTTTCTGAAATATTACTTTTTTTAACTTCTAACAAGAAACTCTCATCTTCAAATCTTTGGTTAAGTGAGGATAAATTGATATAAAATATTTGATTTAATGGAAACATAACTACAGGTTTTAAATCTGAAAAAAAATACCTTATTAATCGGTCAAAATCCCCCCAAAAATTACTGAATGACCTTTCAGAAATCAAGCAAGTCTCCAAGTCCGATCTCAAATCCTTTTTAGCCCAGGACCACACCTCCTTCTCCGTTCTCTCAGTCTCCACCAAACATATCGAATCCACCAATCGCCTCTCGGTCACTCTCTCCAAAAACTCGGCCCAATCTTTTTACTTAGGCAAAAATAAAAAACCCGCCACCTCCGCCCAATCCGCTAAACTCCCCGACAACTGCCTCCAAGACGCTCAAAACTGCACTTACTTTGCCTTCTTCAACAGCAAAGAAAAAAAACTCCACACCCGTTTTAAAGACAAAATCGAAGGCAATTTTGAAGGCACAGAGGCCACCCAACCCTCCCTTTTTCTCACTCTCACTTTTAATACTACGCACGATAATTACCACTCCTGAACTACTAATTGAGACCCATCCGATTCTTGCTGAGAACCAATCAGCACTAAAAACAATTGACTAAAAGATTGAGCCCAAAATTTTGACTCTCAAGCCGAACCTTCAAAAATTCTCCTTCACAAAATCCCCCAAGACCAAGCCAGCAATTTTATTCAAGCCAATCGCCTTCTCACTAAATTCTTACGGCAAATTCGCCTCCAATGAAAGCCACCTCACTGAAAGTGAGTGGTAGTAGCCGAATTACAAAAACCTAAAAATAATCGTCCGGCTACTTGACACTTCCATTTACTCTCTACTCCTATTGTCCCTTACTCCCACAAATGCACCTTAGATAAAAATTTTACCTCTTGTTGAAATTGTCGGGCTTACATTAGCCAATTATGACCTTACGGCCGGGTAGAATCTCGCTCCCCAGGCCACAAAACCATCTCTAATTATTTAGCCAAGTATCTCGCTAAATCTTTTCACTTACGCAATTTATATCAGCAGCACGGCTTTCAAACTCACAGCAAGGCTTATCATTTTTTTAAAAATCTTTACGATTACGAACAAAAACCTGCTCTGCTAATTGGTCGTCATAAATTAGACGCTACCACCGGTCAACCCCTCGCCCGCAATCAGCACATTTTTTGTCATTATAATTACCCCACCCAACAAACCACTTACTGATATCGCATCAACGAAAAATTAGTCGGCCATGCCGCCCAGCCCGTTCTCATCAAAAAAAATTATCGTTTAGGCACCCGTTCTTTAAACCCTCTCAATTTATTAAAATTAGCCTCCAGGTACCACAAAAAAGAACTCTATACTTTTAAAAAACCTCCGCAGCAATTCTCTCATGACTTCCAAGAATTCTTAATTACCCGTTTACTCCTGCTGTGCAACAAAGCGGAATTTTTACATACTCCTCTAGAACAAGAACATGTGCCAAAAGAAAACCAACAGTGTAGCGGCACCATTTACACCCACTTCCAAACTAAACCCGTTCTCCACTTCACTTTTTTACCGGAGCAAGCCCCTATCGTGCGGCAATTTATCGATAATTTGGATACTTACGCCCAAGAATACGACATGGAGGAAGCCCAAAATTTTTACACTTACCCCATCATCCACGACACCAAACATGAAATTATTACCAAACTAGGTGGTACCTGCCCTTGCGACCCCCAACAAGCCCGCAATCAATACTTAAATAATTGACAATTAAATTATCCTTCCGACCAATGACGAAGAACGCCCATCTAAGTTGGTTCACCAACTGTCAACTAGTCCAGGTTGATGGACACAAATGAGCCTAGTCAGGTTATTAAGAATAAAAATAACGTTCTTTTACTTCTTCCGTGCTGGCTAGGTACTTATCCCTTAAACAAGAGGGTCAAAGAGTTTAAAGCTCCGCCAAGATGGTAAAACGGAAGTAGGGAATTCAGTAAAAAGTCAGTTGTTAGAGTTTGCCAGTGTCGTTTGTTTATATCGTGATTGGTTTTTTTCTTTGGCAACTGGCAAATAAATAAACGAAAATGTCAAAGATACACAATAAATACTCACAAGAATATAATACGGAATTAAAAAGATTGAGTTTGATTTTAGATAACCAAGAATCTGATGACAAAAAATCAAAACAATTAGAAAAATTATTGCAAGAACATACTGATTTAAATAATGAACAAGCCGAAAAACAAGACCAAATCAGAAAGACTGCTGATGAAAGAAAACAACTCTTAAATATCGCCTCCTACTCGCGAGAAATAGAAAAAGAAGAAACCCGCTTAACTACTAACTCCACCACCCACAACCCGAGAATGAAAAATTTTCTCGGAACAGGTGGAACTAAATGACGCACGAATGGCTGATTAGCCAATGCGACTAATCATTTTACCCCATCCAGTGGCACCCTGAACAATCTTTACAAAATCAAAGTTAACAATTCAGAGATAGAAACCACCGAAGAACAAATTCTCAACACCATCGCTTACCTAGTCCAAGCCCTCAAAAAAGTGGACCATTCTGATTTCACCGCTAAGTATAATGCCAAGGAGACCGATACTGCCAAACAAACCAAGGTAAAAGATTATCTAACCCGCCTCCAACAGCAAGAGATAATTATTGGTAATAATACTTACGACTTCGCCTCTACTTATCAGAAATTTGATAAAAGTAGCGACACTTGAACTGCTTATTCAGCACCCACTTTTAACTATCAAGAATTCTTTGAGTTCATAGAACTAACTCATAATCAACCATTTTTAAAAGATTTAGATGCTGACAAGCAAAAAAATATTCCGACCGGAGGAAGTTGACAAATAAATAAAAAAGGCTCAGCCTGAAAAAAAGAGGAATTGGCCGATTACGGAATTAATATTGATCCAACTAAAACTACTCTTTATAAAACCGGTTCAGAAAAACAAACCCTAGCAGTCGACTCCGGTCTGAATGGCTGACTAAATTTGGCCCATAGTTTTACTTACTTAGATGACAACAAAACCAAACTCCAAGTCGCCTTCACCAACTCTCCCACCCAACAACTACTATCAGATTTAAAAACCTGAACCACCGATAACGGTTCAGTAACCGACGGAACTAATTACACTTTGCCCGAAAGTCTAACCAGTATCCAAGAACTCAAAGACCAACTAGAAATGGAAAAACTGGGAGCCGCAGTAAAATTGGTGGAACTTAAAAAGACTATTGAAGACAAAACCCAAGAAAGAGATGCTAAACAAGTTGAAATCCAAGTTAAGGAAATCCAAATTGACACCCTGATTAGGGAAATTTTGAGTAAAAAACGAGAGCAATTAACTGCTCACAACATTAGCAAGGGCTTTGCTAAAACTGCTAGTGAGGACAATAGACGAGATATAGTAGAATTGATTAACATTAACCAACTACTTTTAGAAATTCGCTACTTAGAAAATGAGGGGGATGCTACTGCCATAAGCACAGTAGATACTGAAAATACCGCTCTAACTGCCGTTGAGGATATCACGACTAAACTTTATTCTTGTGATGGTGATTGTAAATTAGTAGAACGCTTTTGTAATTTTGCTTTTGTTGGCGGTGATAGTAAATTGGATATTCAAAAAGCCATTGCCTGCATTAAGGCAGGTAAATATAAGGACAAGGATGGTAAAGAACACGATATCTCTTTTTATGGAGGATTAGCCCAGTTCAAAACCCATTTTGAAAATAAAGAAAAGTTGGTCAAATTAAACGATTGAGAACTAGAAGCCAAAACTGCAATTGAAAAAGCCCTCAATGAAAAAGATAACGCTGAAGAAAATTTAACTGATTGACAATCCAGACTCAAAACTTTGGACCCTGCTTTGGATGAAACTCTAATAACTGAAAGTTGAAAAACTAAATGAGGCCAAGTAAAAAAACATGGTAAAATTGCCGAGGTAGAAAAATTGCTTAAAAAAGTGATAGGAACAGATGGTAAGGTTAAAACTGAGTTTATTGAGGAAATCAAAAAGTCGGATGCTACCCTCGTGGATTTAAAATCCCTTCTCCAAAAAGAACCCAAAGATATCATTACTTATATTGCTCGCTTTACTTATAACCAACTACCTGACACGGGAGATGAAAAAAATAAAAAGAAGACCCAAATGAAACGAAGAATTGCCAAAAAGTTGAATAAAACTAATGAAAGCGAACTTAA
>CAJVPZ010000001.1:0-74965 GCA_910592135.1 Racocetra fulgida | reverse complement strand
TTAAGTTCGCTTTCATTAGTTTTATTCAACTTTTTGGCAATTCTTCGTTTCATTTGGGTCTTCTTTTTATTTTTTTCCTCTGGGGAACTATCATCTAATTGGTTATAAACGAAGCGGGCAATGAGGGTGATAATTTCCTTGGGTTCTTTTAGTAAAAGAGTTTTCAAATCTACTAAAGTAGCATCTGACTTTTTTATTTCTTCCAAGAATTCTGACTTGATTTTACCATCCGAACCAATTACTTTTTTAATCAAGGCTTCCACTTCGACAATTTTACCATGTTTCTTTATTGCCCCTCATTTAGTTTTTCAAGAGTCGGTAATTATTGTGTCATCCAAAGTGGGGTCTAAGGCTTTTAATTTAGCCTGTCAATCGGTTAAAGTTTCTTGCTGGTCTTGGCCGTTAAGGGCTTTTTCAATGGCTTTTAGAGCCTCATTTTCTCACTCATCTAATTTGACCAATTTTTCCTTGTTTTCAAAATGCTGTTTAAATTTGGCTAAATCCCCTCAACTGGAAACATTTTCCTCTTTACCAGCTTTTATGCGGCTAATAGCCTGTTGAATGTCATACTTACCATCCCCACCATCGATATAGGCTAAACTGCGGAACTGCAAGACTAAGTAAGTAGTTTGTCCTCCACTATAGCCCGCCTCTGCTAAAATAGTTTCTATTTCAGTTAGAGCGGTATTTCCAGCGTCTACTGTGCTTATGGAAGTAGCATCGCCGTCATTCTCTAAATATCTGATTTCGAGCAGTAATTGGTTAATATTGACTAATTCCATTACTTCCCGACGATTATCCTCGGTGGAAGTTTTAGCAAATCCTTTAGCAATATTATAAGAATTCAACTTTTCTCGTTTTTTAGTTAAGATTTCGCCAACTAAAGTCTTTATTTCAGCATCTTTACCATCAATTTCCTTTTGCTTATCATCTATTTCTTTTTGGCCATCAGAGATTTCTTTATCTAATTGGCCAGCCCGGAAGCAGGCGGCCATTTTTTTGGTATCTAAATCTTCTTCCAATTTTTCCACCCCCTTTTCACTTTCAAATAAGCGATAATTATGGGTGGCATGAGTAAAAGGATTATCCACACTATTTTGACTTCTTAAATCAGTAAATAAATACTGATTAGGGGAATTATTGAAGGAGGCTTTGATTTTGGTTTTGTTATCATTGTCAGCAAAGATTAGTTTAGCCAATTCAGTTCAATCTTTTAAACCTTGTCTTATTTTTACTTCGTGTTCATCTTTCACTCATCTGCCTCCTTTTTGTTTAGTGGATTTATAAAGAGTGGTTTTAGTTTTGTCAGCTAAAAGAATGCCATAAGTTTCTAATTCATCAGCCGTGTAGGCTTCTCCCGACTTGGCTATTTTTCAAGTTTCTAGTTTGGTAATCTGGTCTTGGTTTAATTTGTCAATTAAATCATCGTTCAATTTTTCCAGGAAATTGAAAACCTGGTCAAAATCTAAAATGTTTGAGCGTGGAGTATTAGTTCCCATAGCCTGTTCTTGGGTGTAAGTTTGCGGCAAATCCCAAGTTTTGATGGTTAAATCTTTATTCATCGCTTCAATGGCATCTGATTGAATTTTGATATGGTCGTATCAATTTTCTAGGTTAGTTTTATCTGTGCCAGTTAGTCCATGCTTACTTATTAAATCAGCCTTATCAATTTTCCCTAATTCATAAATTACTCGGGCTAATAATTGGATTGCTTGTTCTTCCGTAGTTTGGAAGGTTTGGTCTTTGATTTTATACAAGTTGTCCTTGTAATTTGCTGGATAATGATTGGTTATTGCGGCATTTCATCCGGAACCTCGTCAAGGATTAGTTCCGGTTCCTATAAAAGAATTTCAAGTAGCACCTCAACCAGTTTTATCATTGGCTACTCAATTCCCAGTTGGAGTAGTTTGGGTGGCTGTAAATCGGGCTTTTTCTCTTTTAACTCCGGTTAATAGAGGAATAATGTTGCTTGCTTCTTTTTTTTCCTCAACTTTGGCTTGGACTTCTCTTTCTTTTTCCTCTTTTTGAGTTACTATTTGTTTGGTTTCTGATAAAAGAGTTTTGAGTTTCTTTGATTTCTTTTTTGAGTCATTGGTTTCATTTGTGTCTAAAATTAGGCTTAAATTCTTAATTATTTCGTTATAATTGTCTGAAAATTTTGTATCTTTTGAAGATTTTGTTATTGACATATTTACTTTCTTATTTAATTCTTATAATTTGTAAAATCTTAATTTAAAAAAGAACTAAACATTTAAAATAAACGAAGACTATGGGTTTCGAAACCACACCCTTCGTCCTGGTTGAAATGACAACCATTTTATAATTGTTTATCCTTCGTTTTTTATTTTTTTGCTAAAAAGTTAACGATTTGGAACGCTACAATTAAACGCTCTCGTGCCTTTTCGCTTTAAACGGGCTAGCAAACTTTTTTAGCAAGGTTTTCCTATTGTTAAATCTTTTCATCATTTTCTACTTCTTTTCAACTGGATTAATTTTCTCTTTCTCATCTTTTCATTGTCCCGTTCGTTATACTTAAACGAAATGAACCAATAAAATCACTACGCCCACTTGGGGCTCTGTTATCTTCCTCATTAATTAAACACAGCAGCACCAGGCACTTATTCCCGCATTCGCGGGAGGTTATAAACATTTTGTTGGTAGTCTTTACCTTTTTGGGAAATACTTCTTTTCACACTTTCATTTTTTTAAGTCTCTTTGGGAACTGGGGAACCATATTGATTACCTTATTACCTTTAGGAAACACTAGGGAAGATTAAGTTTACGATTAGAAAAAAACCACAAAAAAGATAATTTTTACTTCACCCTAAGGTTGCATCTTATCACTTTGTCTATTAAGTTTCTCGTGGATAAGAAGTTACTCACGCCATTAAAATCACTTTTCAATTGCGGCTCACACCTAATACAATTGGAGTGTAGTCTTCAAATCGGATTGTAGTCCAATTATCCTCAATTGTCCTTATGAAAAATAGAAAATAATCTTTTCGTGAGCAATAACGCTGGGGAGAATCGACAGTGTCTTTACCACCTTATCTCTTTGACTACCGCCTCACCATTCGAACCAGCCCTATTATTACTTTCTTTCGCCTCCATCATCCAATTAGGTTAATGCCATACGGCAACAGGTTACTTGATTTCTTAATATTCTTAATTCTATGATTTAGCCCTGTTTGCTGTGTGCCAGAAATGATTAGTTCCTGGGAGAAGTGTTAAAAGTATAAAATAAATAATATAGTACTGGTGATTATAACCAAGTGGTAATACCTGTTCCCATTCCGAATACAGAAGTCAAGCACTTGTGTGACGAAAATACTCTTTACGGGGAAGATAGTTCATTGCCAGTGCATTTTGGAAATAAGGGTCAGCCAGTGAAAGGGGTTGGCTCAATTCCAAACATTTTTTTTGAGAAGTCGTAAGACTAAAAAATAATAATAAACTATGATATTATGTTAGATACAATACTAAAAACTTTATTATCTATTTCGTTATCACTATCAGTAATAAACAAAGGAAACGAGATAGTTTCTGATATGCCTTATTACTTCAAAAATTCCAAAGAGATTATTTAAATCTTCAAACAAATGAAGAAGAATTGGGGTTCTTGATAGGAAAGTAAGAAACAATTAGAAAAGGTAAAAGAGGAAATAAAAACTATCAAAAATAATATAGAGAATGAAGAAAGCAGCAAAGATGACTTTGAAATAATCGATAAAGATTTAACGACAAGAGAAAGATATAAGGATGAGTTAAAAAAACTTATCCATGAATGAGAAATGCGATTGTCGAGGATGAAATACGGAAATAAATAATTTGTTCGCAAATTATTTTATTTTTAAATAATATTACACATTAACTATGAAATTAACGTTAAAAAATAAGTTTTTTTGAATGAAATTAGGAATAATAGGCATAGCTGCTTCGGTAGTTGCCGCTCGCACTTATACAGCAGTTAGTCGGGACGTACGAACTGAAATCTATTCTGATATTGTAGCCCCAGAAGTTAAAAAGGGAATTATCGCAGGTGGTAATTATCTTTGAAATAAAGAAATTGACGGGGTTCAAAAAACAATAGGAGTAATTGAGTTTGATAATGCTGGTGATGGTATAGAGGAAGTGTGAAAAGCCAAAGAAGATAAGAACTGACAATTGGTAAAACATACTGATTGACATACTTATTATAAAGAGAAATTTGGTAAAAATAGGTAACAAAACGACCCATCGTTTTTTTACAAAAGCGGGGTGGTTCTAGTGTGGGACCACCCCACATATTACTTTACAAAAAATGTTCTTATAAAGCGACAATTGATTTTTTGTCAAGTAGTTATGACCAGTAAAATTATCTTTTTAAATGGACCTTCATCAGCCGGAAAATCTTCCTTGGTAAAAGCTATTCAACATTTAAGCGAGGAGCCATGATTAACTTCTGGCGTTGATGTGTCTTTTGCAGTTATGTCTGCTAAATATTTACCAGGCGGCAAAAAAGCCAATGAAGGAATTAATTTTGTTCCGGGAACCGATGAGAAAGGATTTCTGATTATGAAAGTAGAAAGTGGCAATTATGGAAAAAAAGTTAGTCAGTCAATTCGCAAAGTTGTCAAATACTTAGCCGACGACGGTCATAATCTCATCCTTGATGAAGTAATTTGAAACAAAAAAGATTTAGAAAATTACGCTTCTCTTTTGAAAAATCACCGCGTCTATTATGTGAAAGTAAAATGCGAATTACCAATAATAGAAGAAAGAGAGATACTTCGCGGAGACCGGGCATTAGGTCTAGCACGAGACCAATTCGCTAAAATGGAGGAATTAGGTAAACTGTGAAATTATGACCTAGAAATTGACACGAGTTTAATTTCTCCTTTCACCAACGCCAAAAAAATTTTGGAATTTATAAAAGAATAATAAATAGAATATTTTAAGAATAAATAATTACGAGCAATTATTTATTTCAATAGACACGGATAAGAAAAATAATTTTATTAGGTAAAAGAGATTAGAATTGACCCAGCAGTAACTTTCATTTCCGATAATTGGTAAAAAAGAAAAAACACAATTTTCTCCTAAAATTAAGAATTAATAATGTTCAAAAAATCAAAAAACCAGTCCAAAAAATATTATACTAGTATTATTTCGGACAAAAATGCGGAAAAAAAAGGAGCAGGGTATTTTGTCAAAGATAATTTTTGGACCCAGAAATTTTCTACTGCCGCTTCATCAAAATTTTTGGACGATTTTCAGCCCAGCCAAAATGCTTTTGTCATTGAGTTACTGGAAAAAAAGAAAAAAAAACTGGTAGGCAAGGTTGTTTTAGATGAATTTGCTTGCGGAGGAACTGGGCTTCATGCTGCCACCGGACCGATTTTTAATCCCTACAATCCCTCTTGTATAGTAGGAGGTTCCTCGTCGGGTTCGGCCTGGGCAGTCGCCGAAAACCTGGCTCCTTGATCCTTGGGGCATGATACGGGAGACTCCATTCGTCGCCCTGCCGCCTATTGTGGAATAGTTGGCTTTAAGCCCTCTTATGGCCTTATTTCTCGTAGTGGAGTTATCTCCATGGCTTCCTCTTTGGATACAGTAGGGATTTTAGCCCGCGAAGTCCAAGTTATAAAGTCGGTTTTTTCCATTATTTCCCAACCCGATCTGCATGACCTCTTAACAGTAGCAAAACGAAAAAAAATCCTCTCTCGTCCCAAAAATAAAATTGCGGTGGTGGCCGGAATAGAAAAATACTTATCGAGTGAACTAAACAATCTTTATCATAAAACTATCAAAAAACTGGAAAAGGCAGGATACCCAATTGAAAAAATAACGATACCGAAAAACATACGAGAACATTTACAAATTACTTATCTAATTCTCTGTTCTAGTGAATTAATTAGTCATCTTAATTCGCTTCAAGGAATAACTTACGGTCCTCATGAAAACATTGCCATTACTCACAAGCGAAGTAAATACTTGGGAGAAATAGTGAAACAACGGCTATTAATCGGGTCTTATTTTTTAGAAAACCAAGAATTATTTGTCAAGGCTCAAAAAATGCGTTATTTAGTAGATAAGTGGGTGAAAAAAATCTTGCAAAATTATGATTTTCTAGTTTTTCCCAGCACTAATAGCACCGCTCCACCGGCGGCTAATTTTAATCATTCTTTTGCTGGATTAATATCTTCTCATTGGAGCGATAATTTATTGCTTTTAGCCAATTTCGCTGGTTTACCCTCTTTAAGTTTACCTATTGGTTTTGTTAATGATTTGCCGGTTAGCATTAATATAAATAGCAGTTATGGAAATGACAAAAAAGTTTTAGCATTGGCCGAAGAGTTGGAAAAATAAATGAAAATATTTTGCCGCAGGCTAAAAAAAAGAATATTTTATACAAAACACGAAATATTTCGCACGTCAAGTGTTAAACAGAAACATAAATACAAATGCTTTTTGCTTGCTTGCCAAGACTAAAGTAGAAACAAATAATCATAAAACTTTGTAGAGATAACTCTCGCGAAACCTCAAAAAAATAATAATGATAAATCTAATTTGAGCCATGGACACAAATAATCTCATTGGAAAAGGCAACCAATTGCCTTGACAAATCCCGGCTGAACTAAAATATTTTTCACAGATTACTGCAAGTCAGACAATTTTAATGGGAGCAAAAACTTTTGCTAGCATTGGCAAACCCTTAAAAAATCGGCATAATATAGTAATTACTAGGAATCCCAAAAAATATCAAAATTGACAAGCAGAAAACTTAACTTTTACTAGCAACTTAAAAGAAGTCTTAAAACCTTATCAAAAAAATCCCACCAAGCACATTTTTGTAATTGGTGGTCGTGAAGTCTACCGACAAACTTATACGATGGCGGATTATTATTATGTTTCGTTAGTGAAGGGGATTTATGAAGGAAATGTTTATTTTCCTTTTGCTGATTGAGAAAAAGGGGAATTAATTAAAAAAAGAGAATTTCCAACTTTCACGGCTTATATTTATAAGGAAAATAAGCAAAAATAGGTAGGAATATTTTCGAATAAATGTAAATATGAAAACAAAATTATCCGGTTGGGCTAATAAATCTTTCTAATTTAAAATTTCGTTGGCGAGAAATGGCTAATAGTTGGCTTTTTTCCCGAGACGAATTGACAAAAGTTAGGGCTTTGCCACTTGCTCCAGCTCGTCCAGTGCGTCCAGTGCGGTGGATATAAAACTCGCGGTTTTGCGGAAAATCATAATTAACCACGTAGGAAATGTCCTTAATGTCCAAGCCCCGAGCGGCTACATCAGTAGCAATTAACAAAGAAATCTTTTTCGCCCGAAATTTCTGAAAAACGCGGGTGCGGCGATTTTGGGATAAATCACTATGAATATAGTCAACTCTTAATTTCTTGTCAAGCAAAATATCTTTAATTTCTTCGACTTTTCTTTTGGTGTTGGCAAAAACAATTACGGAATTGGACTGGTTAGCAGAGAGAAATTTAACTAAATCGCGGTCTTTTTGCCGTCAGGAAGCTGTTTCTAGATAATAGTGCTCTGTATTATTTGGTAAATCGTTAGTAGGGCTAGCGATAAGAGTAGGATTGCGAGCAAAGCGGCTAGCAAAACCTTTTACCTCGGGGGAAATGGTAGCAGAAAAAAGCAAAGTCTGGCGTTGCTCTGGTATTTTTTTCATTATTTTTTCAATCTCGGGCAAAAATCCTTTGCTAATCATTTCGTCCACTTCGTCCAGAACAACAAATTTTAGTTGGTCCAGCCGGAAACTTTGACGCGTAAAAATGTGGTCGATGATTCGGCCAGGAGTCCCTACTACTAGGTCAACGCCCCGACGAAAAGCCTGTAATTGTTGGTAAATTGGTGCACCGCCATAAACCGCCGCCACTTGTAAATTGGTGTGAGGAGATAATTTTCGTGCCTCCTCACTTACTTGTAAAGCCAATTCACGAGTAGGGACTAGCACTAGCACTTGTGGCTTGTGAATTGCGGTTAATTTCTCTAAAATAGGGATTAAGAAAGCGGCCGTCTTGCCGGTTCCCGTTTGAGATTGAGCAATAATATCTTGCCCTGCCAATATTAGAGGAATAGTTTTTAATTGAATATCGGTTAATTGGCGATAGCCAGCCCGGTGCAAATTATTTTTAGTTTTTTCTGATAAAGTTGTTTTTTCTAGATTCATTATTAATATTAATTATTTTAATCAAATTTTCTTTTGGTAAAGGTTAAAATGTTTGAAGGTTTTAGAATATCTACGCAATTTCAGAACGACCTTTTTTTATAACTTTTCCGTCGAAGGAAATCTTTTATTCAAATAATAACTCAACATTTGGATATCAGTCGGATTAACTCCTCCTATTCGTCGAGCTTGACCCAGAGAAATCGGCTTGATTTTGGTTAATTTTTCGCGAGCCTCTTTGGCTAAATTATCGACTTGGTAGTAATCGATATGAGGAGGAATTATTCTGGCTTCGTATTGACTCAATTCTTTTGCCACTTGCAATTGGTTGGTAATCTGTTTTTCATATTTAATATTAACCTCTAATTCGCGTTGTTCTTCTCAATTTAATTCTTTTATTTTCGGTATTCAGAGTTGAAATTCCTTCAAGGAGACCTTGGTGTTTTTCAGCAAATCATAGCCGTTTATTGTCTTGATAGTTTTTCACTGGCTAATATCTAAATGAGGGAAATTTTTCAGCAATTCGCCAGATACTTTAAATATCAATCTAAGTAATTCTTGGTTAATTTCCGCACCGATTTTTTGTTTTTTCTGAAATTCCGTTCAATCTTTTTCTGACAATATACCTGATTGGTAAGCAATTGGTCAAAGACGGGTGCAAACATTATCATGTCGTAGCAATAAGCGATACTCAGCTCGAGAAGTCAAGAGCCGATAAGGGTCAGTAATTTTTTTGTTCACCAGATCGTCAATTAATACTCCAATATAGGCTTGGTCACGGCGGAGAATTAGTGGCTCCTGTTTTTTTATTTTACGGCTGGCGTTTATTCCGGCCATTAACCCTTGTGCGGCCGCTTCCTCATAGCCAGTAGTGCCATTAATTTGCCCGGCCGTAAATAGACCATCAACTAATTTGCTTTCCAAAGAGGGTTTTAATTGAGTAGAATCCACAACATCATATTCAATAGCATAACCTCATTTTTTTACTTGGGTTTTTTCTAGTCCCGGCAAAGTCTTTAAGATTTCAGCCTGAATTTCGGCTGGCAAAGAAGTGGATAAACCCTGGATGTAAGTGGTGTCTAATTCCCGAGATTCTGGCTCTAAAAATATTTGGTGTTTTTCCTTGTCTGCAAACCGGTAAACCTTATCCTCAATGCTCGGACAATAACGTGGCCCAATACCAATATTCTCTTTATAAAAAATCGGAGAAAGATGTGAGTTTTCCCGAATGATTTGATGTGTTTTTTCATTAGTATGGAGCAGATAGCAAGGAAATTGTTCGGACAAAGTCAATAATTTTTCATAATCACTTTGAGCCGAAAAACGCAGAGGCAAATCGGTGCCCGGTTCAACCCTTAAACCCGAAAAATCAATAGTATTAGTTAAAATGCGTGGAGAAGTTCCAGTTTTGAAGCGTTTTAATTTAAACCCTAATTTTTGTAATTGTTGAGAAATGTTATTTACTACTTTTTTTTCACCATCCGGTCCTTCAATTTTGCTTTCTTTGCCTTGATAAGTGATTGGTTGCAGATAAGTGCCGGTTGTCAAAATTATCACTTTTGCTAAGATAATCTCCCCATTATTTAATTCCACTCCACGGACTTTATTCTCCTCTATTAGTAAATTTTTCACGGCTCCTTCAATAACGGTTAGATTTTTCTGTTGGTCAACCGCTTTTTGCATGTAGCGACTATAAGCAATCTTATCGGACTGAACCCGAAGGGCCTGGACTGCTGGACCATTAGAAGTGTTTAGTAATTTAAATTGGAGAGCGGTTGCATCCGCTGCTTGGCCCATTTTGCCTCCCAATGCGTCAATTTCTCGAACTACTATTCCTTTGGCTACTCCCCCCACTGAGGGATTACAATTCATGGCCCCAATTTTATTTTTATCCAGGGTAATTAACACCACTTTATGTCCTAGTTGGGTGCTGATTAAGGAAGCCTCAATGCCAGCATGACCTCCCCCTATTACTATAATATCGAACTCTGGGTGTAGGTTTTTTTTCATATACAATAATTTTGGTTCTGGCGCCCACGAAGAGAATCGAACTCCTGACCAAACGCTTAGAAGGCGTTTGCTCTAATCCACTGAGCTACGTGGGCTCGTTAATTTAATTCTTCATGTCTTCTTTCTTATGATTAAGAAAGCCTTTGTCTCTTTTTTCGCTGCCAAAGCAGTCCAAGAATAATGCCTAAAAATAATGTTCCTCCTATTGCTAAAAAAACTGTCGTGTTAGATTTTCGGCCAGCCATAGCGCCTGTTTTTTCTCCGGCAGAAAATTTTTTAATTTGAGGATTAGTCTCTTTAACCCAAACAACTTTTTTGAATTCTGTTTCTGGCTGACCGATTTTTCCTTGCTTGACATGACTCGACCAGCTGGTTTCCACTTCGTAAAATTGGTCCGCCTTAACCAGGGCGGAAAAATTATTGACTTCTTTTTGAGAATTAAAAATAAATTGTAAATGAGAAAATTTTCTGGTTTCAATTTTTTCCTCCAATTTACCCGTTTGGGGATTTTTAACTGGAAACTTGTCCTCATAATCAAAGGGTTTGGTTTCTAAATTAACAAATCATGTTCATTGGTCTTCGTCATAACTGATTTCGATCTTGGTCGGACAGAAAACTATTTTTTTTGGTTCGTGGGTTTTAGTCATTAAGTTATAAAACAATTTTAGATTATTATTGGCGCGCTCGGGAGGATTTGAACCCCCGACCCTCTGATCCGAAGTCAGATACTCTATCCGCTGAGCCACGAGCGCAAAGTGCTATAAATTATTTTTTGGCAAATAGAACTGAAATATAAACAGGGGTGTATTGTCAAAGATTAATAAGATAAAAGAAACTAAAATCTTTTAGATTACGACGAACAATAGAAATTAATTCGTTATTGAGGTTATGAAAAAGAATAAAACGACTGACGAATTACTAAAATAAACTTGATATTTTTGAATAGACAGAAAGATACAAAAAAAATGTTTATTTTTTTCTTTTTTTAATAAAACCCAAAATAAATCTAATGATTAGAATAAATAAAGCGCCAATTACCAAAATGAGGGCACTAATCTTTATTATTTTCAAAATAGTGTTTTCTTGAGGATTAATTTGTCCGGAATTGTCATCTAATTTAATCGAACTCTCATTGATTTCTCCCACTGCTACTTTATAAAGATATTCATTTATTTGGCTATCAGTCAGAACTTCGTCTTTTTTTAGCGAATAATATTTTCTAATTTTCGCGTCCTTATTTTTTTTATCGCCAGCATTTAATTGGTCGTATTCAAATCGTTTAATAATAATAATTACTTCCTGGGGTGATTTATTGGTAATCAAACTGTTAAGGTCGGGAGCCGAATGCTTGGAGGAAATTTCGGTCAAAAAATCGTTATTTCTTTTAACATTTTCAAGCAGATTTTTTACTCCCTCGGCAGAATTGAATGAACCCTTTTCTTGCTGCCATTCGGCTATTTTGGTATTGGTGAAAGTTTGTTCCAAATTTGGATCGACATTTTTTAATTCTTCTCTCCACTCGTTAGGACTTTGGTCAGTATCTTTTTTTGGGCCCTTATCGGTAGGTTCTTGGTTGTCGTCTTTCCCATTGTCCCCGTCGTCGTTATTTCCATTTCCATTGTCAGGAGTAGGTCCTGGGGAGTCGTCGGAGGGTTGTTTTTTTCCAGGTTTGGGGTTATCACCTGGTTTTGGATTGGGTTTTGGTTGTTCTGGTCCACTACTATCATCTATCAGAGAATTGAACTCACTAATTAACTCTTTAGCCTTGGCGTCTATCTTTCCTGCATTACCAGTTTGCGCCTTAATAGCACCAGCAAGCCCACTTCCCATACCATAATAAGTATTAGCCGCATTAACAATAGCGGAGCAACTATGTAGATTTTTATCTCGGATATCTCCGACCTTAACTTTTATTGTTTTTTGTTGTCCAACCCATGATTTTTTTTTATTGTTTTTTAATATTCCTATAAAGCGATCAGCGTTCAGTGGAACCGTAGTACTAAACAATTCTTTCTCTAACTGCTGAATTTTTTTCAAAAATAAGTATGGAGGTTTTTTGTCAAAGTCTATCAACGCAATTTCTTTTACTTTTTGACACTCGGCTAATTGATTAGCAACTCCACGGATTATTCCTTCTGCCAACTTTTCAAGGTCGCATTTACCAAGAAATATGTCTCCACCAACGAGAGGAACAGCCAATTTTTCGAAATTATATCTCTCCGCTAGAATAATACAATTTTGGACGGATTTGACTACGCATTCAATAAATTCCTCATCACTAGGAAATTTTGACCGTTCTTTTGGCCCAGCATGAATGATGTGAGTAATTCCTTTGCTATTGAGGATTGAAGAACCATTTCCGGAGCCGTCCAAAGTGTCGGTCATTAAGGCACAACCGGCCGGCAAATTGTCCTTGGTGACTGAATAGTTTGTAATTCCTACCGACGAAATTGGCAAATACGGATTTTTTTTGTATTCTGGTTCTTGGTCCGTTTTTTTTAGAGCAGTATAATTCATATTATATTATTATATTAATTTTATGATTTAGACTTGTTAACTTAATTAAAACTTAGTATATAATAATTTATAGTGTGTTAGCACATCATTTAAAACTTATGAAAGGAGATTTAAATAAACAAACAAATGAAAGGAGCAAGTGGCAGGGGAAGGAATTTTGTGGTTGAAAACAGAGAACTTATCCAGGAAATACAGAGTATTCTCGGGGAGGAAATAAAAGAAATTAGAAAACTTCAAGAGCAAACTAACAATGAGGTCAAAGAAATAAAAAAAATTATGGTGGTTAACAAACTCAGCCAGTTGGTAGATAACTATGACAAAATTGCCAAAATAAAACAAAAAAAACTAGAAAAAGAGTGAGAATTAGCCGAAAAGGGCGAGCAAAGAAAGAAAGAAATTGCCGAATGAGATAGAATACAAGCCGAGGATGAGAAAAATTTGCGTGATTAATGGTCAGTATTAAAGTCAAACCCAAAAAGGAAATAGAAGCCAAGCGCGGCGGGGTCTACTTAATTCGTTTTGACCCGTTGAAAAAAGGCAAATTTAAAAGGGTTGTCAAGGATACCGAAATTAAAGACCCGCACCCTGCTGTGGTAATTTCTAACGACATCCAAAACCGAAAAAGCAGCCGAATTACTGTGGTTCCGCCAACTCACACTCTTAAACCTTTTTATGAGAGTTGGGAAGTTTACTCCAATTTTAACCAGCAAAGGGGGAAAATTATGTGCGACCAAGTAAAAAATATTGACAAAAAGCGAATAATAAAATATGTGGGTACTCTTGACCCAAAAACTATGAAAGAAGCGGAAAGAAAGATTTTGGAAGGATTAGAATTAATTAAGGCAATTTCAAGCGAACAATTACTTATGGAATTAGCCCGGAGGATAAAAAACAAAGAAATTGATTGAGAAAAAGTCTTGGCAGAGATTTAAAAATATCAAAATAAGTATTTATTTTAACTTTTTTTCATGCCTAACAATTAGACAAGAGGCCTTGCTAGCTCAATGGTAGAGCAATTGACTCTTAATCAAGAGGTTGGAGGTTCGAATCCTCCGCAAGGCACCAGAATAGCATTGAAAATCTCATTAAAATGTCAATCCAAAAAATAATTTTCACAAAAAACGGAGAAATTGACGCCGTTCAAAAATTAACCGGCAAAGAATTAAACAACAAAGGAATAAAATTAGGTTGAAAAGAAATTGATGATTGGTTAGCCAACCCCCAGACCGACCACGAAACTGATTGAATTTTCCGTGTAAAAGTGGTTCCTTTTGAGCTTTCTCTGAATGGCGAAAAGCGACAAATTGAAACCATTGAATTTTTTTGTAATGCTAATAGTGCTATTAATTTTTTTCTCACCAATGCTCTAAGCAACAGTAACAATTTTGAATTACAATGAATTGAGGAACGCACCAAAAAAAATCTCGCCTTTTCCGAAAATCGTCCTAATGTTTTGGTGGTTGATAGTAATGCTTTGTGAGATGGAGAAAGTAAGAGGGAACACGAAAAAATTAGGCAAAATTGGGACACAAGAGATTTAGAAGTCAGTTGAGAAAATATTAATTTGTTGGAATGAGGGCTTTCTTTCGATTTAATTTCTCCCCTTTCTATTTCTATCGATAATCACCATTTCACTTTTGACAAAATTTTTTTGCCACTTGACTATCCCAAGGACGAGTATGAGTGAATTAAAAAAAGATTGGCCGAATGAAAAGAAAATAAAAAACCGACTATCATTAAAAACGCCGTTTTAAGCACTAAAAGTTTTCTTTCCATAAAAGATGGGAATATTTTATACATAATTGATACCGACCGCAATGAGAGAGCAATTAAAGGATTAATGAAAGAAAAATGGGTCGAAATCATATTCACGGAAGATATTAGCGGTTGAGAAAAATTGCCTTATCGAGAAAAAGAGAAATTTATCAAAAGATATCCAAAAGAAGAACCAAAGGATATGAAAAAAGAAATTGAAACGGCTATTAGAGCCTTGGAAAATGGAGAAAATGTGCCTGATAACACTGTGCCGCCCGAGCCAGTTCCTAGACAAAATAATCCTGACCAAAAGGCTTCTCCGAACCAAATTCCCCGAAAAATAATTATTCTGGCTGTGCTTTTCTTTTTAATCGTTATCATAATCGGGGTAATTAGCAAAAAAAAAAAAAAAAAACAATCTTAAAATTTACCCACTAATTCTCGCCAGTGAAAAAGAAAAATTTTCTCAAAAAGTTCTAATAAAATTAAGATAATCATTTTTTCCCTGGCTAATTTTGTCTAGTTCGGTTTCCAAAGCCGCAGTATAGCCTTCATTTATCAGAGCAGCAAAATTGGCTTGTAATCAATTATTAACCGCAATTCCCAAAGGAGTAGGAATGAATTGTCCTTTTTCATTCAATTCTGCATAACCTCTTTTCAACAATACTCGACCGAACAAATTATAAGTAGAAGGACGACCAATCCCCAATCTTTCTAATTCTTGAACCAGGCTACCTTCATTATAACGGACCGGTTTATTTTCTTGATATTCTTGGACTTCAATTTTATAGGCTTCTAGTTGGGAAATGCCAGGCATTGCCGGAGACCAAAGAACAATCAATTCACTCTTTAATTTAACGTTATAATTAGGAAAATAAACTTCCGGGGCTACCGCCAAAAATCCGGCAAATTGACAAATCCTTTCGGTGGTAGTAAAATGATAATTATTATTAAGAAATCGTCAAGTAATTTTGTTAATTTGGGCCGGACTCATTAAACTGGCAAGAGTGTGATTGTATACCAACTTATATAATTTGTATTCTTCCTCCGTTAAGGAACTTTTAATTTCTTCGGGCTGGTAATCTAAATAAGTAGGATGAATGGACTCGTGGGCTCCCTGAACATTAAGGGTTTTTTCTTTTTTTTTCCAAGCCGGGTTAGTATTAACATAATTAAAACCTCAATTTTTTTTGATATGTTGATAGGCTGAACTTGCGAACTCCTGATTAATACGAGTAGCGTCCGTTCGGGGATAAGTAATTAATCCAACCTGTTTTCTTTGGCTGCTTATTCAAACCCCCTCGTATAATTTTTGGGCTATTTGCGTGGTTTGAGCCACCGAAAACCCTAATTGTGATTTGGCTTCGAATAATAATAAAGAAGTGATAAGGGGAGGCTTGGGGAGAATGAACTTTTTTTCTTCTTTTTGGCCGGCTAGTTGAAAAATTAAACTCAATTTTTTTTTAATTTCTTCGGCGACACTTTTCTCTTTGTAAAGGATCAATTCTCCTGCCTCATCCACTTGTTTGAGAGTTATTTTTTGTTGGTTGACCTGGCACAGACCACAAAGAATATAGAGTTTTTTCTTTTCAAATTGTTTAATCAATTCTTCCCGTTCAATAATTAATTTCAAAACTACCGATTGAACCCGACCGGCCGATAGGGCTTGTAATTTTTTTTGTAAAATAGTGCTAAGACAAAAACCTATCATGCGGTCTAATACTTGGCGAGAAAGTTGGGATTCGACCAAATTCTGGTTAATAGTCAAAGGATTACTTAAGGCTTCCTTAATACTGCGAGGGGTTATTTCATAAAAAAGTAGTCGCTGGCATTTAATGGGGTCTATTCCTAATGATTTTGCGGTTTCTTGGGCGATGGCTTCTCCTTCCCGGTCGGGGTCAGTGGCCAGATAAATTGTTAAAATTTTTTCTTTACTCAAATAATTTTTTCAGAAACCAATCAAATTTTTTTTTTCGGCAATTATCTCGTAGGAGGGCTGAAAGTTTTCTAAATCCACTCCTAAATTATATACTCCCGTTTTTTTTAATTCCCATAAATGCCCGCCGGTGGCAAATATCACATATTCTTCACCCAAAAAGGATTGAATAGTCTTTTTTTTAGTTGCCGATTCTAAAAATATTAAGCTTTTTTTCATTGCTCCTATAATTTTTTTTACCTTCCCTAGCCAAGAACCCCCTCTTCAAACTCTTATGAGTTGGGCGAAAGGTAGTTTGCAACTATCAAAGACTTTTGTCTCTTAGGACAATTTTCAGGCACCCTGCCGCCCCGATTTCAGCATTTTAAAAAAACATCTCATTAACGTTTCTCTATAACAATTTCGGCTCGTTGTTCTAGATTTTGTTGTAATTGTTTAATTTGTTCTTCCAACTCAGCAATCCTTTTTTTCGAGTCTACTAATTGTTGTAAAAGATTAAGAGCCACATTCCCTTTTCAATCACTAATTTTAATTTTTCCTTCTTTGATTCATGTTTTTAACAGAGAAAGTTGTTGTTCGTTCAAATCAGCCAAGTTTAAATTATTTCCATTTAAAGGATTATTACTTAGATTTATTGATTCTAAATTAGGAAAAGAAGCAAGCAGAGAAAAATCCACCTCCCCTATCTCATTACCGAATAAATTAAGTGATTTTAACTTCTCTTTGTGGGGCAAATTGGCTAATCAATCCAAATTTTTAAGTTTATTTTTGGAAGCATTAATGCTTTCTAAATCATTATTTTGGCTTAAATTTAAACTGGTAAGTTCATTTTCTGAGCAGTTTAGTCATTTTAATTTAGTGAATTCAGTCAAATCCAATTCTCCTTCCAATTCCTCATGGGTGGCATTAAAAGAGAGTTTTTTTGCTTTATTTTTTAGTTGATTGGTGAATTGTTGGGCGTTTACCATAATATTATTTTTGCTTTTGGTTAACCTTATTTTTTATGAGTGCTTTTTCATTAGCAACCGTTTCTTTTTGACCCAAATACAAATTAATCAAACTATATCTCTTTCTGATGCGGTTAGTGCGGCCTTTGGCCCGATAAATGACCCTTTTTTGGATTTTTCCTTGGTTCACTTCTACTTTTTGGAGATAGAAATTGGCTGGTTGTTCCTGACTTTTTTCTAAACTTTTTGCGACCCCTGCTAATAATTTATATAAAATTCGCCCGCCTTTTTTAGGCAAAAATTCCAGAACTTTTAAGGAATAATCCAATTTTTTTTTGCGGATTATTCCCGCCACCACATTCATTTTTTGCGGTGAAATAGCAATAGCCGAACTTCTTTTGATAATAATTGGTTCCATAATAATTAATTTTAATGAGTGCCGGCTTTACCGTGTTGTCCGGATTGGCGAGTAGGGGAAAATTGACCTCACTTTTTGCCTACCATGTTTTGGATAACTTGGCGTTTAAAAATTAATTTATTTTACTAATCTTTCGTAAGATGACTACTAATAAATTAAAATTCACTCTCTTCTAATTGGGGACAATCTCGTCATGAATATAAATTTTAAGTAGATTTCTTTTCCTTAAATCCGTAATAGTTTTTCAGTAAACGGGCTTGTCGTAATAGAGTTTTTTGCTTTGAGTTGAAGAAGGCGAAATAGGTGCAATTTTGGGCGTCTTTGAGGCAGTCGTCAGAGATTTTCTCGGCCGAGAAAGTACCTACGTCTATTTTTAGCCTCCGGCAAAATATTATGATCTATTTTCTCAATTTCCTTTTTTTGGCCGCAATTTTTATGGCTAACCCTCCAATGGCTAGCAAACTGGCTACTAATAGGCCTATTAATAATATCCGTTCGTTTTTTTGCTGCCTAACCAACTCAATTTTTTCTCGTTGGGAACTATTTTGAAGAACGTTAAAATAGTTGGCTATTTCGGTATTCCGAATTTCAGCCCATTGTTGATAATTAGCAACTTGTCGCATTTGGCGAACAATTTCGGCCGATAACTTAATCTTAAAAATCTTTTCTAATTCTCTTAAATCAATATCTTTAATGTTTTCTAAGTCCTCTCCAACGGGAATATTTTCTTTATCTTTTAACTCTTTTTCTAATTCAATATTTTTTTGTTGAGCAGCTGTCAAAGCCCCTTGTAAATCAGGCTTATTAATTAACTCCTTAATGGTTTGAACTAATTTTTCCAAAGTATCATTTGGTTCTTTTTCCAGTTTTAACTCAGATACAAATTTTTCAATAATTTGTTTTTCTTTATTATCTCTTTCTTGTTCTGCTTTTTGTTTAGCCGCATTAGCCGCGTCAATTTGCTGTTGTCAATCGCTAGGAATAGCCGCCAATTTACTTTTGGTTTGTTGATGGGCCTGTTTTTCTTGGTTCAATTGAGTTTTCAAATTATTTATTTGGTTTTGGTTAGTTAGCGGGTTAGCAGCAATAATTTGTTCTGCTAAGGCATTTAAAGTATTTAATTTCCGCTGCCCTAAATTAGCCGGCGGAGAATTGCTAATATAATTTTGCCAAGTTGTCTCTATAATTTGATGGTCATTTACTAGTTGGTTATACAAATCATTATGACCGATATTTTGGCTGGCCCGAAAGGCCTCAATTAGACCCACCATATTTAACATTTTGGTTGCTTCCAAAATACTCCGTGTGCGGTGGTTCAGTTCCAAAATGTCATTCACAACTTGTAATCATTGCTTTCAATTTAGAGCATTTGTAAAGGTCGTTCCTTGATTTCCCCGAGCAGGGTCCCGCAAATAATCTTTCAAGGCAGTATATTTGGCATTGTTGTTTCCACCCGGCACATCTCGCAAAACAATGTTATCCAAGTTGCCTTCTGCCGAGATTTTGGCCTGGGTTAAGTCATTTAATCAGTAATAGTCAATTAATTGTTGTAAACTCTGTCCGGTATTATTATTGGGTAAGTTGTTTAAATCATTAATCCGTAAATCATTTTGGAGATATGTTTCAGCAGTAGTAGTTCGGGCGGCCTTATTTAAAACATCGTCTAAATTAGTAGCAATTTCACTGACTTTGCGACCATTAAGTTTAGTTTGCAAATTAGTTCGTCAGTTGGCATTTGCGGGGTCAAAACCCACATCATCCCTTAATGCAGCCCTATAAGTGTTTCTTTCGGTGATGGCATTGTCTCTTTGTGTTCTCATAGTGCCTACTTCTGTCTCGGCCGTATCCGTTCGTCTGGCTTTATTTAATGCTTGTTGAAGGGTATTGCCATTCATATCTGGCAAATTATTTAAATCACCTACTCCGAGGTGATTTTTGGCTCCGTTGATAGTATTATTGGCGGTGTTTAATTGGGTTTGGAGGTCGTTTTTTTGTCGTAGAGCAGTATCCCTCTCAATCGTGCGAGTATTAAGAGCAGTTTGTAAGGTGTTGCGTTCTGTGCGAGCATCGTCTCGCTCATTAGTGCGAGTAGCAAGGCCGCTTATAGCAGCCGTTAAATCTCGTTGGATTCGTTGACGCTCGTTTTGTTCGGCGTCTAATTGTAGGTCTTTGGCTCCTTCCACAATTTTTTTGGCTCGATAAACTAAACCTTCTAGACTTCCTGCCTGTTTGAATCATGTTCTTCAAGTATCAGGGTCGTCATAAGCAAAATCTATAGCATTATTTTCCAATCATTCTTTAAGAGTTGCGTTTCTGGCTGCTTCACTATCTCCAGGCACAGTGACTTGAACGAAGGAATCCAGATATGTTTCATTATCGTTTTTAACCTTCGTCAAGTCAGTTTTTTTTTCATGAATTTCCTTAATAACTTTTCTTCTTATTCGGTTAACTTCAGGACCAATCGGCTCGTCACCTTCTAATTCACTGTAATCATTTTCCAAATCCTCTCGTCTCATTCCGGCTTTCCGAAGTTCAAGTTGAATTTGGCTAACCGCAATTAATTTCGCTCACTCATCTTCTAATCTTGACACTTCGGCAAAATTAAAATCCTTTACATTCTCAATCAAGGTTTTATAACTAAAACCCTCCTCATTAACTGTCCCGTAATCCGAAAGAAATTCATCTAAACGAGAAATGGTGTCATTTTTAAACTCATCTCAAAGTAAAAGAGGATAATCGTTAAGTTCTTCTCTTACAAAATTAAGGTCGTTAAAATCTTCATTAGTAAGTCCCAGATAAGTCGTCCCCACTTCCTCTATTATTTTCAGAAATTCATTATTGGCTTCGGTGCAAGTTCGAAAATTTGGGCTAGTAGCGGCAACGAGACTCTTTTTTCCGGTTGCTGAACCCAATAATTCTTGGGCTTTTTGTAAAGCCTCTTTGAACTTTTCCTTAATTTGTTCTGTCTCGTCATTTTTATTATTTTTTAAATCTTTAATTTTTTGAACTAACCGAGCATTATATTCTGCCTCGGTTTCTAAAAAACCTCTGGTTGGCACCACTTGTTCGGCATTCTGTAATGCCTTTATCATTTCGGTATTGGTGGCCTTTACTTTATCGGCTTCAGCGTCAGCCTCATTAGAGCCTCGTTTTCAAAGTTTAACATTATCCTCTCAATTGTCAGGTATTTCCCCATCATCTTTCAGGTCAGAAAAACTTCTAATTTTTGCTTCATATTCATCTCTTTTATCCACATCATCTTTTAATTTGTTGTATTTTTCAACTACTAACTTTCCATTTCCATCAAAAATATCCGGAAAATCACCGTTAATGGTGATAAAACTAGCAAAACCATTGATAACTTTTTGTTTTTTATCTTCGTCCACTATATTTCCTTCTCCCAAAATTCCTAACGCTCGGGCAACGGCAACGATATCTTTTAGCTTGTTTACTTTGGTATCGTTAAGAACAAAACCTCCCGTCTCATCCGGGTCAAAAACATCAAATTGATTATCTAAACTTTTTAATACACCAGCATGTTTAACAGCCAATTCAGCATTGGCATCTCTTTCAGTTTTAAGGTCATTTTTATCTTTTTCCAACTCGGTTATTTTTTCAGTTTTGCCGTTGATTTCAGTTTGTAAATCAGTTTTTTCTTTGGCTAAAATTTTGTTTTCATTATCAGCGGTGTCTAATTTATTCTGCAATTGTGTTTTGTCCCTTTTTATTCCTTCTATTTCAGTATTCTTTTCGGTCAGTTGGACTTCCAGTTTTGCAACAGTTTCATTAAGGTTATTAATGTCTTTTTTTAGACCTATAATTTGGTTATTTATATTTTCCAATGCCAATAATTTCATAATACCCACCCTTAAAACTTTCTCAAGCCTTCTTGTCGTCCTCGTTCTCTCCTCAATTAATTCCGTTTAAATAATCTTCCACATCACTCATTCGCTTTTGTAATTCGGCCGGATCAGCCGGACCGCTTTTTTTTGCGGTAATTTCTTCCTCTTCTGTTTCTATCCCTCGGGTTTCAGTTGTTTCCAAATTATGCTTTTTCCCTAAATTGTCGTTCAATTGCCGAATTTTCTCTCTTTCAGATTTGAGTTCGTTATAAAGATTTATAATTCCAGTTAAAAAAGTCCATTCAATCATACTGTTTTTTTTTTTTGCTCGTCATCTTCCCCATCATTATCCGAAATCTTATAAGGAGTAATTTCTGGTTCTTTTTCTTTGCTGTCATCAGTGATAATTCCTGTTTCTTTTAATCATTCTTTTAAGCCTTCCCCAAATGTAAAAACATTTCGCTTAGTTCTTCATCTTCTTGTTTTAGAAAATATTCAAGACCAATTTCTCCTCGCTCAAATTTAATAATAGCCGTTTTTCAAAGAGCCATTTCCATTCCTCTTTTATGTTCTGTTTTCTCTTCTAGTCAGATTCTAAATTCTTCTCAATTTATTTTCTTATTCAGGGAAAGAAAAGTTTTTTCATAAGATTCAACAATATTGTCAATTTTGTCTTTATTTCGATGGTAAGTTAAGTAAAATCCACTTAAAACGTAATTTATATCGCGAATTTCAGCAAGCACTTTATTACTTTCTTTAAATACTTTTAAAGTTTTTGTTTTTGAGTAGGCTCATGAGTCGTCCTCTTTGAAGTTTCCGCCATTAGCATCTCATTCATTAATTATTAATCGTTTTAGAATCTCTTCAAAAGTGCCGATGAAAAGGCCTTCTCGGTAAGCATCTATTTCTGGTTTACTTTCACTTTTTTCAAGTGTTTTGACATAATTTTCTTTTATCTCATTAAAATCAACAACGACCTCTAAACCGATATCTTTGTGCAAGTTTTCAAGTTTCTCTATTACTTCTTTGCAGATTTTTTCTTTAATTGTATCGTTTCATTCTTCTCCGCGTAATTCTTCGGATATTCAGTATTTATCTTTGTCTATGTCAGTAATCACAATAACACATTTTATTTATTTTTATTTTAGAGTTTTTTGTTTTTTGCAACCACTACAAACTTCTCGTTGATTACATTATTCTTATTCATGATAGTTTTATTTCTTTATTTATTCTTAAAATATTCTATTTATTTTTCTATCATATTAATATTTTAGCAAAACAAAAAGTCTGTAAAATTAACTAACCTTTTTCCTGATTCACCAAACAATTAACCACAACAGTAGCAAAACCACGAAAATTATTGTCCCCCACTTTAATTTTTCAATATATTTTCTAGGAATAAAGCCGGGAAAATGAACTTGCTCCTTATCTTTTGCTTTCTCTTTTTTAAATTTTAAAAAGTCAGCATTGTTCCGCAACACATTCTTGCCAATATTAGCAAAAAAATCTTTAGTTTCATCTCCAAAGAGTATATTTAACGGATCTTTTTTTAGTTCCTCTTCTAAACTGCTAATTTCTGCTTGCTTGGCAAGTAAAAGACCCAGCAATCGGCTTGCTTCTTCCTCATCTCCTCGCAATTTAACCGCTTTGTAATCGGCCGCCAACTGATTTGCTTCCTTGTTCATTTTTTCCAATTTCTCTAATCTATCTTTGTAATCTTTTAATCTTCACCAATCATTCAATATAGTGTGCTATTTTTTTTGCCAACAAACGAAGAGATTGTTTTAGTCTATTTAAAAAAACCTCTTGCTTACCGTCAATCGCAATGCATGTTCCAGTAAAAAAATCTAATTTATCATCTATTCCGGCTGTAACTTCTTCATTTTTTTTTTTTTTTCAATTTGAGCCATCACTTCTTTCATATCTTTTACTTTTTCTGGAATAGTCTTTTGAATATTAGTTTCGATATCCTTAACTTTTTGAAAAACCTTGTTGTATTCGCCTTTGTGACTGAGACTATTTTTTTGGATGAGATTAATTTATTGTTTAAAGGGAATATTGTGCAAGATGTTAGAGAACGACAAAGATTTTTAATGCATTTTATTGCCTTAAGTAGACATCAAGGGACCAGATTGTTTGTGAATGCTCAGAGGTTGGGGCAGGTGATTATTGAGCAACGTGAAGTTACGACGGGATTTGTCAGGTGAGTTTATTGCAAAAGACGATGAGGGGATTTATACGCAAGTAAATACTAAAAGTGCATGCAAAGTTATTTGGGAGGCGGCTGCTTGTACTAATAGTAAAACTGGGGTTTGTGGTTTTTGTGCTGAAGAAGTATTTGGACAGTTACAATAGTTATTGACTTAAGTCGCTGAATTACGACCAAGACAGAATTATATTTAGAACATTATTAGACTGCTTTCCTTAAAATTAAAATATGAACGTAAATAAAAGAATAGTAAATGGAGAACAATGCCAACAAATATTAAAAATGGTAGACAATGTGGGTCTCGATAAAGAACAGGTAAGTGAAAAACTAGCCAAAATAATTGGCGAACCACAAAATGATAAAGAAGTTACGAAAAATTATTTAATGACGGAAATAATATACAAAGGCATGTCAAAATCAGGCTGTATGGCTTACTCTGAACTAACTCAAAGAGAAAGTATGCTGGATGAAATACAACAAAAAGTTACCGAATGTTGCCAGTTAAGAGTAAAGTTAATTGAAACCCTCAAAAATAGAAAAAAATGAGAAATAAACGAAGTAATAATAGTGTCTGAATACGTAAAAAGGACTTTGGCCAAACTTTTTTTAGTTGAAGAAATGAACACAAAATTATGCCCTCCTTGCCAAGAAATAAAAGAAAAGTTAATTAAGTTTGTAAGTAGTTGAGATAATTAAATTCTTTAAAACCACATGCAAGAAACAATTTTGGAATTACATAAAAATGGAGAAAACTGAAAAGTAGCAATCATCATTAATTGAAATCAAAAAAACTGATGCAATAGTTATAGAAAAAGTTGTCCTAATTCAAAAAGAGGATCAATGCCGCCACTTGCAGTTTTTAGTCATAAAGCAATAGAGTCAGATTCTGAGGAAATAAATTTAAATGAGGAAAATTTTCATTGTTATGATTGTGCCGATGATATATTACGAGGGCTAGAAACTTCTCGTAGTGGTGTTATGGTCAAAAACCCAGAAGCCTTGGTAATGTTAAGGCAAGCGTTAAATAGAATTTTTAATCCTTAATATGAATAATTATCACCTAATATCAAACAAGAGTGGAAAATATAAAAAACTTTTAGGAATAGAGATAGTCGAGACTTTTGAGCAATTTAAATTATATGTGCTAGATTCCTGCTCTAAGGATTTTTTGACCAAAGATAAAAAATTGACTTACCTGTGTTCTTTTGTAGTAAAATACTTTTCTGAATTGTCCTTAAATGATGATTATCAATCAGGAAGAAGGCATTTACAGGAATTATTTGGTAAAATGAAAAGTGATTTGCAACTTTATCAATCTGCTTTTTGAGAGTTGATTGAAAAATATCTAAATTTAACCTAAAAATTATCTACTTTTTCTGATAAAAACCAACTTCCATCTGCCTTTCATATTGTTCGTCTTTTACTTCTTTACCTTTTGCATTATTTTCTGCCATCTCCTCCGATAACTTTCCCTGACAAATCTCTTCTCAGCAGTAAATAGGAGTAGTTAAATAAAGTTTGGTGCGAAAAACACAATTTTTAGCACGTTCACAAGTAGCAGTCCAACTTTGACTAACTTTGGAACCCAAGTTTAAATTCTTAATCTGCTGACTGAACAAAACAACGTTGGTTTTAATTAACTGTTGGCTGATATCATGCCTTTTTTGCTCAACTTCTCTTAACTCCTTTTTCAAATCAATTATTTTTTCTTTCAATAACCCTTTTTCCTCATCAGTGTCGGTAAGTAGAAGCAAATCATTTTGATGCTGAGATAACTCCTTCTTAATTTGTTGGCAATGAATTTCGATTTCTTTTAGTTCAACTGCCAATTCATTCTTTTTTTGTTCCAATTGTTCTCGCTCTTGTTTTCTTTGGGCTAGTTTGATTTCTAAAGCAGTTGGCTGGGTTTCTGATTTTGTTGATTCTGTTTCTTCATCTTTTTCTTCACCAATCGAACCTTTTTTATATTTAATTACTTCTTTTTCTAAGGCCTTAATGGCTCGTTCAATGGCCTCTATTTTATCTAATTCCTTATTGAATTTCATTCTTTCATTAATTAACTCATCAAGATCAATTTCTCGATTGCCGTCTTTATCATAGTCCTGCAAAAATTCTTTGACTTTGTTATTTAACTCATCAAGTTTTTTGTTTACTTCCCCTAATTCTCCACCAGCAATTCTTTTCAAAGTTCCCAACAATTCATTAAAATTATCTAAAAAATTATCGGCATCGGTGAGAAATTCATTTCATTTCTGCTGCTTGGTTTCGTAAAATTTGTCCTTCATTTGAGAAGCACTTATCTCCACTACTGGGGAAACTGCCGCTAATACTCCCCCTAGTATGGGATTAACAGTAGCTGCGAGAATACCACCGGTAACTGCTGTGCCGCGGGCTAATCATTGACCGCCTTCTCCTAAGTATCAGTAAGTGTTAAGTTCTTGAGGGTTTTGTAATTTACTGAGTTCAGTTTGACCATTATTATCCTTAGTTCCTCATTTTTTTAAGAATTGTTTGAGATTGCTGCGAATGACGAATAATCGTTCTGAAGGGATGACTTCGGCAGTAAGTTTATTTTGTTTATCGGTTTCTCGTCATTTGTCGAGGTTGTAATATCTTTTATGGTATTGGTCCTCTTTCGAGCAACCACTTCTTTCCAGCATCTCCATAATTTCAGTTGGAGGATTAGAATTGCAAACCAGTTTTTTACAGTTGCTTGGTATTCATTCTAAATCTCCATCAAGATTAGTATTGGTGATAAATAATGTTTCTAATTTGGTTAAATTTTTTAAAGATTGCAAATCTCCTTTTAAAGAACAACAATTGCTAATATTCAATTGTTCTAATAAATTATCCGAACTTACCGATTTAAGGAAATTTAAACTGGCGAATTTATTATCAGCACAATTAAGTTCGACTAATTTTTTACAACCACTCAAATCCATACTAGTCAACTGATTACCAGCACAATTTAATCTTCTTAAATTAGCAAATCCTTTTAAATTTAATCTTCCTTTTAACTTTTGGCCACTGATATCCAATACAGTTTTATTTTCTCTTTCGTTTTCAGGGTATTTTTCAGTTAACCATTTGCTCAAATTTGATCTATAAGGCTCTCCGTCGCTACACTTTTTCAAGTAGTCTAATAATTTTTTGTTGGATTTTTTTCTAAGATTTTCATTAAACGGCGGATTATCAACATGAACAATTTTTTCTTTTTTAAGAACTTTTTCATTTAATTCTGCATAGTTTTCCTTGCCGTTATCATTAAAGAAATTAATTAACTCTTTTATATCCTTTTCACAATTTTCTTTGTTTCTAAAATTAGGAAAATTAGTTCTTATGATGGTAGTATAATCCAGCACTTTGTTATCAAAAAGATATTCATTTAGCCAAAGAAATTCGTTTAAAGACTTTTCGGATTCAGAGAATTTCCCTTCTATTGTCAAAAAGATTTGGCTTACATCTTCATCAATATAAGTACCAATTTCTTCTTCAAATTTTTCTAATAATTTTTCTTTGGTTAATTTTATATCTCCTAAGCCGACCGCATCAATTACTCGATACTTTATCTTTTCGCTTTCAAATTCCTTATCTACTGCTCTTCAAACTTTAGTGAGCGAGGAACTTTCTTCTTTAAACTCATCAGAATTGCTTAACGCATTCGCCAAAGCCGATTTGCCACTCCCTACTTTACCAATTATGATTATATTTTTAATATCCGCCATATAGTTCCTTTTTATAAAAAATATAATATATAGAAGATAGTCTCTATATGGGAAAAGTTTTCTATAGAAAAAGCAAATAAAATCAATAAAAATAATTGCTTATGGTCAGAACAATTGAGATATCTAACTAGTTAACTATATAATCACTCCTGGTTAGGTATAAATAGGATTAAGTTCCTTAGTGATTAAAAAATAATTCAAAACAACATTTAAACAATTAAATAAAAATAAAATGATATGGTAAATAATATCTTAATAATAGGCATAACAGGAAATGGAAAATCTGCTTTGGCTAG
Organism: Racocetra fulgida; assembly: GCA_910592135.1. NCBI lineage: Eukaryota > Fungi > Glomeromycota > Glomeromycetes > Diversisporales > Gigasporaceae > Racocetra > Racocetra fulgida. The sequence goes on along the minus strand of CAJVPZ010000001.1, from coordinate 47,133 downwards.
TCTTTTAGCCAATAATAATGAATTTAAAGAAAGTGGTGGTGGTATCAGCAAAACCGATCGCTTTCAAGTTAGTTAAGGAACCTTTTGAATGGCAAGGTAAAAAATATCGTCTAATTGATAATATCGGATTTGGCGATACCGGCAATATTTCAGAAGAAGAGATTTTTTTAGAAATAGGCGAAGGAATTCACGCGGCTAAAGAGGGAATTAATCAAATTCTTTTTGTTTTTAAAGGACGATTTGGTCCGGAGCAAGTAGAGGCTTTTAAAAAGTTTAAAACATTTATTTCGGAAAGTGGAATTACTAAATTTACTACTTTAGTTCGCACTAAATTTGACGAATTTAGAGATTCAAAAAATGTGAAGAAGATCGTCAATCTTTACTTAGCGAAGACAACAAAGATCTTAGAGAAATAATTGATTCTTGCAATGGTATCATATATGTAAATAATCCGCCTATACCTAAAATAGATGAAGATGAGGCTGATAGTGATGATGAAAAAGAAATAAACGAAATTAAAGAAAAAAAAGAGGTTTCGAGAAAAATAGTACTTGATCATTTGGCAGAAAAATGTAATGAACCTTACAAATTTGGAAAATGAAACGATATATATCAATTAGTCGATGATTATATTAATGGAAAAAAAGAAAAAAATGAGGTAATCAAAAATATGAAGGTTCACTTAGCAAACGAATTACCAGTTGCAGCCATTGAATATAGCAAATATAATTTAAAAAAATAAAGTAAAGCATTATGGTATATCTAGAGGAAAGTAATTTCAAAAATCATTTAATAAACAATGCAAAAGGAAATTGATTTGTTAAAGGCGAAACTTACAAACACTCGGATGTTTTGAGATCTGATGGTAATAGTCGACATTCAAATTTGCCATTGATAGGAGCAAAAATTAAGGATTTTAAAGGAAAGGAGGTGGTGAACTTTTCTATCTATGAAGACAAAAATGATAAAATATTGGTCAAATTGCTTAATGATAATTCTTGATGGGAAACCAATTATTCTAGTCATCACGGAGGTAGTTGAGATAAGGCTTTTAAGGATGTTTGTTCGTGAAGTAGCGAATGCTATAGAAGAATAATCTGAAAAGATATTCATCTAAATTTTACTGCCGAATTACGACAAAAATGAGAAGAAAAAGGGTTTAATTATGAGCAGTGCAAAAAGTGAATCGGCAGGGGATTAAAGGCTGATGATTATGATTTTGCTGATTATGTAAAACAAAAAAAGTGCGATGATTTTTCCTCAACCAGCATAGAAAAACTAAGAGAAGCATATAATATTCAAAAGTGATTGGATGATAATTATCCAAGAGATACCAGAGAAAAAATAAATAAGTTAAATATTAGAAATAATAAAGAATTTTTAAAGGGCGAATTAGACCTATCTGACTTTATTAACCTAGAAAGTTTAGAGTGCTCAGATAATAATCTAACAAAAATTACTATTTCTCCTTTAGCAAAGGAAAAAATAAAGACTATGGCTTTTGATAATAACAATAGCCTAGGAAAAGGAAACACTTTAGATTATTTTAGTGAACTTATTAACTTAGAAACTTTAAAAATTAATGCTACCTCTTTTTCTGGTTCATTGAAGCCTCTAGCAAATTTGACTAAATTAGAAAGGTTAGAAATCGGGGGAACTAATATAGATTCTGGTTTGGAATTCTTACCAAAAAGTATAGAAGATTTGTATACTGATAGTGATCAATATCCTAACCCTCTTAATCCCGAACCCAAAGTAAGCAAGATTAGAGAGCAACTTTTTCCTTATGATTACAGCATCAAAACCTGAAGAAAAAGAAGGACTAGATCAATTCTTTTGATTGGAAGGTCAGGCCGGGGTAAGTCTACCCTGGCCAATGTGCTTTTAAACAAAAATGGCAATTTTGAAGAAGTTTTTAGAGAAAGTTCTGGTAGTGTCAGTGAAACTAAGAAAATTCAATTTGAACAATTTACAGAGAACGACGCTAGTTATTTAATAATTGATACTCCTGGCATTGGTGATACCAAAATGTCGGATAATGAGGTACTAGATATCATCGCCGGAGCGATTTATCAAGTTAGAAATGGCCTTAGTCAAGTTTTATTTGTCATTGATAGTAGGTTTGATAAATACGAAATGACAACTTATAACTTGTTAAGAACCATTATTTTTGATGAAGAGATTGCGAATTACACTACTGTTGTTCGCACTAACTTTGCCGATTTTAGAAGTAAAAATAAACGTGAAGAGGATATAAAGTTAATGAAAGAAAAAACTGGGGAAAAAAAGATTGAATTAGAAAAGAAAATCTTAGATAATGAGAAAAAAATAGAAATTCTATCTCCTGATAGCGAAGAATATCAGAAGATATTAACAGAAATCAAAGGTTTAAAAAAAGAATTGGAATCAACCCTCAGTGAGATAATTGATTCTTGCGGAAGTAGGGTAATTCATGTGGACAATCCACCTTCCGACAAAAGGTTAAGAAAAAATTCTCGTAAAAAAATACTAGAACACTTGAGTAGCAAAGTTTGCCAAAATACTTATAAACCTTCAAAATTACAAAAGTTAAGTTGTGAGATTGTTGCCTACATGGAAGATAAGGAGAAAAAGAGAAAAGAGTTAGAAGAAAAAAAGAAAAAGTTGGGTTTAGAAGTCACGAAAAAGGAAGAAAATAAAAAAATTAATAATCAAGTTGTTGCAACAACTAAAAATGATGAAAATGACTCTAAAAACGTTTCCCAAATATGAGAAGGCACAGAAAATAACCAAGCGGATACAGAAAATAATGAAACGGAATTAGTTTCTCAATATGAAGGAGAGATGCCTACAAATAAAGAAACGCTTATAAACAAAGGAGAAACATCCACTGAGTTCAGTTCTATGACACCTAATCAGTCTATGACGTCTAGAAAAGAGGATAAAAAAACCATTCTTAAGAGAGGAATAACTACGCTGCTGAAAGAAATAGAAAAAACGCAAGAAAGAATAAAAGAACTAGAGGAAGCCAAAGAATTGCAAGAAGAACTCAAAGAGGTAGAAGATAAAATTCGAGGAGTGATACGTGGGCATATACTCAACAATAGTGCTGAAATTCACAACGTATTAGGTGGAGATATTTTTATTAAGAGAATCACTAAAGATGATTCTGATCTTTCTCCTAATGATCTAGACTTCGAGAATTTAAGGAAGAGAGAAGAAGAATGTGAAAAAAAACTTCAAGAAAAGGGAGCCGAGGATCAATCATTAGAACAAATTGAAAACAAGATAAAAGAAAAAGAACAAGAATTGTTGGAATTAAAAAAACAGTTGTTAAACGATGAAGAAATATTTGAGAAATGGCAAAGCCAAGGATTTGATGTTCAGCAAGCCAACGAATGAGTTGATATTCTGGGAAAGAGTTTTACTCCGGAAAATGATGCTCTTTTTTGTGCTTGACTCCGAGATGAAAAACACCTAACTAGCCAAGAAGTTAAACAACAAAACAATTTAGCAAATTTAAGAGCAGAATATAATAAACTTTGAATTGATATTCATTCTGATTTTGCTAGAGAAAATGTTCTTTCGGGCAAAACCCATCAACAACTTTGGGAAGAAGCGGGTGTTTCCTACCAGGAAGTCAAGCAATGAATTCCGGCAGGTTTTGAATTAAGTGATTACAATAAATAAAGTCAAGGAATGAAAAGATTACAACTTCACCCCCCAAGAGGCTAAAACCTGGCTAGAAGCTGGCCTAATTTCTAAAAAGGCAAATCTTGTTGCTTACTTAAAAGAAAATGGTTACACTCCTCAACAATTCGCTGACAAGTTTAAAAAACAAAGAGATGCTCAAGAATGAATAGATTATTTTTATCCTCTTGAGAAAAGGAAAGAAACAAAGAAATTAGATATTGGTCATGAAAACCTGACCGGTGCCTTAAATTTGTCTGATTTTACTAATTTAGAGGAGTTGCAAATGTCCTCTAACCAAATATCAGACATTAGTTTTTTACAACAATTACCTAACCCTGAGAAATTAAGGGTGCTGGATTTGTCTTCCAACAACATTGACAGTGACTTAAAGCCTTTTTCTCGTTTTACTAATTTGGAGGAATTGATTTTAGGAGAACGCTTTGGTAAAAACGGCGATAACATTGAAGCATTAAATTTAAAAAGATTTCATGGCTCGCTAGAACCTTTAAAAAATCTAACAAAATTAAAAAAACTTGATATCTCTAACACCGATCTTGACAAAGGATTAGAATATTTGCCCGAAAGTATTGAAGAATTTTATTTTTCGTCAGATTTAAGAGAAGATTCTAAAGTAAAAAGTATTTCTGATTATTTTGAAGGGGAATGAAAGGAGGAAAAAACTTTCGTCCAAAAAAAACTTCAGAGGTGAAAGAAGTATAGAAAAAATTGAGAAGCAAAAGGATTTAGCGAACAAGAATTTGAAAAGTGAATTGAGGCAGGTTTAAAGATCGATGAATGAGGTTACGCTGATTATTTAAAACAAAAAGGTCATAATCCCCCCGATGCCAGTCAAAAAAAACTAAGAAAAAAGTATGAAAAATATATTGAGGAAGAATTAAAGAAAGAAAACGCACATGAGCTTAGCGAAGAAATAATTGAGCAATTAGAGGAATTTGATCACAATAGGTTGACTTCTGAGCAAAAATTATTAGTCAAGAAACTAATACCAAATAAGGAACTAAGGAAAAGATATAAGGAAGGTGGATTGTGTTCGGAGTGTAAGCAGCCTAATACTTGGGCTTATAAAAAAAGTGGGATTGAAAAAGATTGACATTTTGTAAAAGAGGGAGTTTGGTGTCAACCTTGTGGTTCTAAGCATTTTGCCCAAAATTTTGACAAATGAACTAGCGGCGATTCAGAAGTTGATGGATTAATCCAAAAAACTCAGTCAGAAGCAGCCAACTCACAAGAGGTTTTAGAATGAATTCCTTACGAACAATTTGAAATTGAAAAAGATGAGTATGGCCATAACAAAGTTTTAGGTAAAGGAGGATTTGGTGAAGTTTACAAGGCAAAATGGAAAGATGGACCAATTAAAGAGTGGAATGTCGAAGATAGTAAATGAGAAAGAGAGGAAGATAAAGAAATCGCCTTAAAAGTTTTAAATGATTCAAAAAATATAACTGCTGGTTTTTTAAAGGAAGTTGCCAATCATAAGGTATGCAGTAGTAAATTTATTTTGCCACTTTATGGAGTTTCCCGAGAACCTAATGGCAACTATGTGATGGTAGTGGATTATATGGATAAAGGCGATTTGAGAAAAATTTTGATAAATGATGATAGTGATTTATACGGCTTGGAAAGAATAATAGCAAAGTTTGCAAGATTATACTTTATCCTCGGAGGCTTAGATGCTATTCATGCGCAAGGCTTAATTCACCGAGACCTGCATCCTGGAAATATTTTAAGTTATGATGGTGGCGGTATATGCTTTATCACTGATTTTGCATTATGCAAGCCAGTTGATGAAAAGGACGATGAGAAAATTTATGGAGTATTGCCTTACGTAGCTCCGGAAGTTTTACAAGGCCATCCTTACACCCAAGCGAGTGATATTTATTCTTTTGGTATCTTGGCCGCAGAAATGATTACAGATTTGCCTCCTTATGTAACTTATGATGCAGTAACAAGTAGTTATCAAGAACGGCAATGATTTATCCTTAAAAATATGTAATGGTCTACGGCCAAACATAGACAATGCTAAAGTGCCACAAATGGTAAAAGACATAATCAAGAAATGTTGGGATGCTGATCCGGCAAAGAGACCAACTGCAAAAGAATTAAAAGAGCAATTTGATTCAGTCTTTTCTATAATATCAGATACAATATCAGAAAAAGAAGAGTTTACAGAATTTACACCAACAGAAATTATAAGTTTTGTTGCCACTAAACTTCCTAAATTACCTTCACGAGTTTATAAGTTAGGTTTTCAACTTCTCGAATTGTGAAGAAAAGGGGAATTTGACAACATTGAGATTCCTCGATTCGAACCCCATCCTGAGGCATCAAGACACAGCAAACCTATAAATACTAGGGAAATCAGCAAAATTTTTCACGCTATTAAAGATCTTGAATTAGATGTCAACAAAATTGATGGGGAGTCTATTTTAGAGCAATTGATTGGCTCACTCAAGGATAAATTGAAAAGCAAAAGTTTACTTTCTAGAGATAAGCAAAAAATTAGGGAAGAAAAACTGGAAGCACTTTTTAAAGCCATTCCAGAAACTCCAGAAGAATTTATCAAAGAATTGGAAAATATTAAACCAGGATTAAGCAAAGGAATACCTGCTGAAAAGATAAATGCACTTTTAGCAATTAAGAAAGATATTTCTAAGTCAGTGGAGTTAGTAATACTTGAGGACGAAGACCAAGGAACTTCTTACCAAGCCCAACAAGAAATCCCTCCTAAGTAACAAAAGGGGAGTTATTAACTCCCCTTATCTGATAAGCAATAACGCTTGAATTATTTATTAGATAAGTTACTTGTCTGCGGCTAAATAATGGTTTCTTAATTCTTGTCGTTCTTTAGTATAACAAAGTGCGAATTAAATGTCAGTAAATTAGGATCCAATCCCTTGAATAGCAAGGAGTTCAGAGAAAACTACTCTGACACTAATTTCGCACAAAGTAATAAAATCCATCCCCCCCTAAATCATCCTCCATTTTAAATCTTCCATACTTCAACCTGTCTATTCAACTCTGATTCTTTAACTCAATTATCCTTCTTATTATCGCTATAACAGCCACTCCACGTTCTCAGCTATTATTTTGCCGAATGTCATGTCTTTTTACTAAAAACCCTTTTAATTCTACTTTCTTTTCGTGAATCTGTTCCAACAATTCCTTCACCAACCCTTTCACATACCCATAATTTGCCCCACCTAAAGTATCATAATGCCAAAAATTTTTCTCTTTTACCTCATACACCAATAAACTCCAATGAAAATTAGGATTATTTACGGGAATAAAAACCAACTCTTTGCTGGATTAATTTATTCGGACTAAAATTTGGCAAAAACTAACGAATTATCTTTCTTTTACACTTGCTGCACCAGATGGAACTGATTTTCTTTTTGCGGCGTGAAAATACCATCCTAACTAGAATATTTTTTGTTATTTTTCACCAAGGGGAGGGTTTAATTGAGGTTTTGGGACAAAAGTTATATATATAAAATTAATTATATGTAGAAGGATGAATGGTTATCAATAGAATGAACGATAAATATGTTGAGTTTAGGTGAACGGATGGAGTTCGTCTCTCTCCCTCTCTCTACTTTTATTGACTATGTTTCACTTTTGTGTTTTTATGTACATAGATAAATATATTAGCACGAAAATTTTACAAAATTTTTTTTGGACAACGAAACTAATAACTGAATAACTAAAACTGAGTATTACATAATTATAACAATAATAAAATAAATTATATGGCTATTAATAAGAATGAAATAAAGAAAAAAGACGATGCGGTTGCGGATAGTATGCTTTATAATGGCAGAAAATTAACTGCGGCAGAAAAAACTATCTTTGACCACGATTCTATTAAAAATGATCTAACAAAAATAAGGGATACGGCTGAGATACTAGAAAAAGTTATCAAAGCCAAAGAAGAAAATATAAAAAATACTACTCTGCTGAATGCATTAAAAGGTTACAAACGCAATAATCCGGACAGCGTAAAAGCGATTAACGAAAAGAATAGTAATCAGTTTGAAATTGCGGTTACGACTTTGGAAAGTTTTGAAACCCCAAGTAGCGATAAAGCCACTTTGGAAGCCCAAATTAGAGATATAAAAAGTCGGGAAAGTTCTCTCAAAGCCAAATTGGCCTCCAATCAAAAAAAGAAAACGGATTTAGCGGAGAAAGGAGCGGAAGCTGAACGAAAAAGAAGAGAGTTTGAAAAAAAAGAAAATGATTTAGGTGTCACTTTTCGTTCTCATTTAATTGGTGTAGATATAGACCCTGCTACTGGAAATTTCACTAATACCACTAATGATGTTTATTCATATACTCCGACTGGTTCAACCACTCCCATCCATGTCAATACGCATTTAATTGAGGTTATTAAGCATTACCAGAATCGAGCTTCTCATCCTACTCCTCTTTTTAAAGCAAAGATTAGATACGCACCGGTTCATCGTAGTTGTATTACTGGATATCCATTGAGGGAAGTAGGCTTTCAAGTATTTAATATAATGAAAGCGAATATTGATAAAAACAAACTTTTTGCTTATATTGATAGTGCAACGCTTACTTTTCCCACAGGTAGCACTCTTATCACGAAACAAGCTTTAAAAGATAAATGAGAACAATTATTAAAACAAGAATGAGGAAAATTGGGGGGAAGTTTCGGCAACACAAGTTGGGAAGATTTGAAAAGCGATGGAAAAACTTCCAAATATGATCCATTTGCGAGTGGTAATTCAATTGTCAAATGACCGGACGGTTCGGTAAGTGGTCAGGATGCTACTTACCCTTTTGAGGGAGGCTATTTTGATTTTGTCGGTTTTATTGATTTTATGGAAACGGTCTTTCCCAATACCAGCCTAGATAGTGCCGCTAGTTCTTTCCATCCATTATTTAATAGAAATGGTAGCAATCATTTAGAAGAAAGCATTTTAAACAAAAGTGATTTTTCTTTCACCATAAATGCTGCTTATACTAAAGACCTAACTCCTACCAGCACGGAAACAGGCCAGGGTTTACTGTTGAAGAAATGAATAGAAAAATATAGACCAGATCAAAAACAATTTGATAAACCATTTGATACAGGCAAAACTGATATTGTTGGCATCTTACAATACTTTTGGGATTCTGGTTTCAGTGATGCAGCTGAAAGAACTTCCGGAGTAACTAAATGAGCAAATGTGATGCAATATGGTGGTCAAGAAACAGAGAGAAAAGTTTTGATTGAATTAATTAATTGAATTAAAAATGTTAAGAGATTGGCTAAAAACATAGATGGTATTGAAATAGATGAAGAATTTTTAGAAAAAATTACTCGTGAAACAGTTAAAGATTTTATTAGATTGAAAAAAGAATCGGGTTTCAACCCCGTGTTGTCTACCGAATATTTACTTTCTCGAAAGTTAATAGACTACAATGAAGGTTTTAAGTTAGATAAAAATGCTCCTCTAGCTTTACCAAGTTCCACCAGCGGTTCACCTACTAGTTGAAAAAGATACCTTTCTCTTGATGCTGTTGACCAAGAAGTTTATAATTTAGGACAAAAGAAAAGAGAGCAAGAAATAATTCGCGATGGTTATGAAGCACATTTACAAAAGATTATAGGCACCGAAGCGGATTATAATGTTGAATTAATGGATTTAAAAGAGGAACGAAAACTTTTAGAGGATGCTTTATCCAATTTAGATATCAAAGATTTACCAACTCTCCAAACTAAATTTATGGAGAAATACAAAAGCGGTCCTCCTGCTACTAAGTATCTGAATACCGAAATCGACTGATTATTTGCGACTTTAAAACAAATTGGTGATTTATGAGAAAAACAACGGCCTGTTCCGGCTGATTTAGATGCACAAACTAATTTAGACCCAACCTACAAAGGTTATCATACTTTGTTGACTACTTTAAGAAATGAATTGCAACCATGGGATGCTAAAATTCACCTCTATAGAGACGCTGGAGAAAATGGCAAAGAAAGAGCTACGAACCTTAGTGAAACTCAATTAAACGAATATAAAGAAGCTTTTGCTAAAGCCGAGGAATTACGACTTTTGTCAAATGCAGAGAAAAAATTATATGAAGATGTGAAAAAAGGCAAATCAATTGCCGGTGATGATCAACCAACATCTTCCGATTTAGATGAAGCAAAGTTGGGAGCAATATTCGGCTTCACCGTGGATGCGACATTATTAAGTAAGTGAAAAAAAGTTGATGATAAAGCACTGAAAGAAACCGACATTAAGAGGATTATCAGCGACTATAAAACTAATGCTACTAAATTCGCTGCCATTACTTCCCATGTGCGAGATAAAGGAGTAGAGGGTGTAGCGGGTGGCGGTAAAATTGATGAGGCTGATAACCAAAAGTTATGAGAAAAGTTTTTGAAAGAAAATACAGCTTCCAATGTGATAAAAACCATTGTAGTTCATGAGAATGAAGATGCTTTCAAAGATAATCCAGACAAAAGCAAGATAAAAGAGATAATGAAAAAAATGAGAAATTCCAGTCATGGGTGAAATGATGAACGTAAACAGAATAAGTTTAATTGAGAGAAGTATGGTGACCCTACAGAGGGAAATGAAGATAAAATGGAAAGAGACAAATTACTTGCTTTCCTTTATGATGAAAAATTAAACAAAGTTAGTCAGCGAAGCACAACCTGAGATACTTCTAGTCCTAACGAAGAAACACCTGGAGTTTGGGCTCGTTTCAAAACCCACATGGGAGACTATTGATACTGGTATCTTTTGGCAATAGTGGTAATTGGTGCTCTAATCTTCTTAATTTGCTGAAAACAAATTAGTAATTGATGAAATGGACCAGCCGAAGAAGAAGGAACCACAGCCCAAGACAAAGAAGGGGAAGAAGGCGAAAATGAGGAAAGTGAAGAATAAATTAAGTAATTTATAAAGATGAATAAAAGGGAGGGTCTTTTATCCTCCCTAATTAATACTTAAAATAATATAAAATTAAAATATATAATATGAATAAAGAAGGACGAAATTTAGAAGAAATAAATAAGAAAAAATATTAAATTTTGGCGATTTATCCCGCCACCAAAAGGGTCTTGGTGTTAGCGTTAATTGAGATGAAGCTTGAATAAAATGTGAACGTTGTAATGAACGAACTAAGGTGAAATGAAAAGATGGTGCTTGAAATACAGACCCAAAATGAAGAACTTATATGAAAAAGGCTCAAGTTAAAAAGCATAATTTGGGTTACTATGTAGAAGCAGGGATAAAATTTTATTGTTCCCAGTGTGATAGTTGACACAATTGACGAGAAAAGTAGATTATTTATTAAAACATGAAGACTGGTGGCAGTTATCTCAAAAATAACTGAGGAAAGTCCGTACTCGCACTTACTGGAATTGTAAGTAGTTTTAGTGCTAGGTCCAATAAACCTAGGCAGATTTTATTGTTATTTCTGACGGCTGGCGAACTACCTAAATGCCTCTTTCTCTCCTCGGCATACGGTATATTAGCCTATAAAAGTGCCATAGTGACGATTACTCGGGAAACCGAGGAAGTGGAACGTCGTAAACCCCGCTAGCGAGCAATCCAAATTCTTAAATTGGTAGGAGCACCAAAGCAAGAGAAAAATAATCTTAATTGGTAATTCTCAAAAAGAATTAAGACAGATCACCGGTTAAAAACAGAATACGGCTTATTCTTCATGTGTTAAAGGTTTTTTGTTTATCATATTTTTATAAGTTAAAAGTGCCGAGAGGACCTAGTGGTTCTCTCGGTTGAGAGGTGTAGTTCAATTGGTAAAACGTCGGCCTCCAGATCCGAAGTTGTGGGTTCGAGTCCTGTCGCCTCTGCCATTTTTACCAAAGGGTTTTTTTAGTAAAATTCCTTTTTGTAAATTATTTCCTATGAACGATTTAATAGTTTATCTAGTGGTAGTTCCAGTAGCCTTTTTATTAGGGTTTGTTGTCGGTATTCTCGTTTATCGATATGTCGCAGAAGTGCCAAAGGAGTCCGTAAAAGAACCAAAAAAGGAAGCCAAAATTTCTAATAAGGAACAGAAAAATAAAAAAGCCAAAAGAAAATAGTAGTAATATCCTTGAAATTTTTTTTTATCAACAACAAGTAAATAACCAGTTTCAAAAATCAAAATCACCCTAGCAAAATTATTGCTTTACTAACAAAATAGACGTATCAAAATACACAACGATTATCCTCCTCACAAAGTTCAATTATGCCCGAAAAAAAAAAGAAAAAAGACGAATACGGAGCCGAAAGCATTCAAGTTTTAGAAAATATTGAAGCGGTCCGCAAAAGACCGGGAATGTATATCGGTTCTACGGACGAACAAGGTTGACACCACTTGGCCTGAGAAGCCATTGATAATCCGGTTGACGAAGCTGTAGCCGGTTATTGTCAAAAAATCTGGATTGCTCTTTCAGCCGACCAAACTACTATCACTATCCAGGACGACGGACGGGGCATTCCTATTGAAACTCATCCCAAAACCAAAATGAGCGTTTTAAGAACCATTTTTGAGGTTCTTCATTCAGGGGGAAAGTTTGACGACAAAGCCTATAAAACTTCCGGTGGACTCCACGGAGTAGGTGTAACGGTAGTTAATGCCCTCTCCAAATCTTTACGGGTAGAAAGTAGCCGCGAAGGAAAAACCGAAAACATAATTTATGAACGGGGAAAATTAATTTCTTCGCAAATTATTGACACTCCTGAACGAAATAACGGTCTACTAGTAGAATTCACCCCTGACTCGGAAATTTTCAAGGAATTCACTTATTTCAAAGTAGAAACCATTCAAAGACGTTTGAAAGAAATAGCCTATCTAAATCCTAATCTCACTTTATATTTTGCTACTTCTCCCACGGCCGAACCAATAGTCTATCATTTTACTGGTGGCCTAAAGAGTTGAATCGAAGAACTTCATGCCGGCAGGACGACATTAGGAGAAATTTTTCACCAGGTAGTGAGCGAAGAAAAAACTTCGGAATATTTTCAATTAAGTCTGGCTTTTCAGTATCAGGACAGTTATGACAAAAATAATATTCGTTCTTTCTGTAATAATATTCGCACGAGTGGTGGCGGTTCTCATATCAGCGGTTTTGAGAGCGGTCTTTTTGAAGTTTGCAAAGAATTAGTTATCAAGGATAATCCTAATTTAGAAATTGAAACGAACGATATTTTAGTAGGTTTAACCTCGCTAGTATCGATTCGCATTAAAGACCCCGAATTTGCTGGCCAAACCAAAGACCGATTGGCTAATCGGGAAGTCCGCGAAAAAACCAAAAAACTGACCCAAGAATTAGTAAGTGGTTTTTTTCAAGATAATGCCGCTACGGCTAAAATCATTAAGGAGAAAATTATTGATAATGCCAAGTTGCGTCTACACTTAAAAGAGGAGCAAGATATTTTTCAAGGTGAAAAAAAGAATCTTGATCTAGTAAAAGTATTATCTGGCTCGGAAGAAAATGAAGAAATATTTTTTGTAGAGGGTAAATCGGCGGGTGGTAGTGCCGAAGAAGGTAGGGATGTGAGAACCCAGACCGTTCTCGCTCTCCAAGGTAAGCCGCCCAACGCTTTGAAATTGGTGCGACGAGTTCTCCAAAACAAACAAATCCATAACATTCTGTTAGCCCTAGGATTTGCTGATACCAAAGGGCTTTTGAAAAACAATTATGTTCGCTTCCGTCCCTGATTAGAAAAAAAAGTACTCGATGAAGAATTAACTTTACCGGAAGATTTTGTTTACGAAGAAGAAGGCAAAAAAAAAGTAATTGCGGCCGATGCTCTGCTCAATTTAGAGCAAGTATCCATTATTGTTCGTGAAACCCTAAAAAATTTACTAGGTAAAGCCAATTTTCGGAAAATTATTTTGATGGCTGACCCAGACGATGATGGAGCCCACATTGTCATTTTGCTGGTAACTTTTATTTTCAAGCATTTACCTTATTTAATTGAAGGGGGGAAACTATTTGTGGCGGTACCTCCGCTTTATCGAGTCCAAGCCAGAAAGCAGATCCATTATTTTTATAGCGATCAAGAATTAGAAACCTATTTGAAAGACCACCCCCGCGAAGAACGAAAAATTGAACGGATTAAAGGTTTGGGGCAGATAGACGCTTCGGAATTATTTGAAAGCACAATGGACCCTGAAAGACGGCGTTTGTATAACGTAAATATTGCTAACTGGACCGAGGACGAGCAAATAATCCGGGGACTAATGGGAACCAAGAGCGACAAACGTAAAGAGTACTTGGAAAAACGGAGTTACCGAGAAGCCACTTTGATTATTAGTGAAGATCAAAAGATTGATATGAGCCACTTGGCCTTGGTTAACTTTCTTCGCTATGCGTATGCCGTAGTCGAAGACCGGGCTTTACCGAATGTTCATGATGGATTAAAACCTGTGCAGCGTCGAATCCTTTTTGCACTCTATCAACTAGGAATTACTCCTAACAAAGCTGAAACAACTTCGGCTAATATTGTAGGTAAAACCATGTCCGATTGGCACCCTCACGGTGACCAGGGCATTTACAACGCCATGACAAACATGGTGCGGTCTGACAAGCTTCGTTATCCATTAGTTTATGGACGGGGTAATTTTGGTTATGATAAAAATCCCCCGGCAGCTATGCGTTATACTAAGGTAAAATTAACTCCTTACGCGCTTCACTTATTAGAGGATATCGCTTATGGAGCCACGGACTGAAAAAATAATTACGACGACAGCAAAGGCAAAGAAGAACCGGTTATTTTGCCAACTAGCCTACCCAATTTGCTATTAAACGGTTCTAGTGGCATTGCGGTCGGAATGACTGCTAACCTTCCTCCTCATCATTTAGGGGAAACTTTAACCGCTACTATCAACCTAATTCGTAATCCTGATTTAACTTTTATTCAAAAATTACAGGCAGATTTACAGAGTAAGAATCAGCAAATCGTTGCTACCGATTTTAAGAAGGAAGAAACAGAAAATATTGCGGCTAAGCAATTAATTGAAATACAGTATAACAATCTAGTTGCTGAAAGAGAAAAGATTGAAGAAAATCTTCTCCAATTAAAAAAGAAAATTAACCAAGAATTGGTTCACGATTTAAAAGGGCCCGACTTCCCCACTGGTGGCTATGTTTTGGAAAAAGAGAAGTTATCAAGCATTTATGAAAAAGGCGAAGGAACAATTTATTTGCGGGCCAAAGCACAAATTTTCTCGCCCCAAGAAGTGAAACTGGGTCGGGAAATAGCCGGGACGGCAAAAACGGCTCGCAATATCATTTGAATTACCGAATTACCTTACAAAGTCAGCAAATCAACTCTGGTTGCTCGCGTTGCCGACCTCATTAAAATTAAGGATGAAGACAAAAAAATTGCCGGCTTAAAGAAAATTGTTGATTATTCTAACCGGGGAATTACTGATATTCGTCTGGAATTTGATGCTCAACAACATGACGGACAAATAATTCTTAATAAATTATACAAAAATACTCAATTACAAATTAGTTTTGCCGTTAAAATGCGGGCCTTGGTGGGCGAAAACCCCAAGATTTTTTCTTTGACGGAAATTTTACAAGCGTTTATCAGCAACCGCCTAGAAAATATTCGTCGCAAATCCCAATTTCTCTGAAAAGAAAATGAAAAAGAATTAATTAATTTAAACACTCGTCTTTTCATTATCAATAATTACCAAGAAATTGCCGAAATAATTAAAGGTTATCCGACCGAGGAGGAACGCCACGAACAATTAAGGGAAAAATTTACTGAAATTAAGCAAGGGAAAATTAAAATTGAAAACATTTTAAGCATGTCGATTAGTTTTCGCCAATTTACGCCGGAAAAACAAGCCGATTTAGCCCAGGGAATAACTGATTTAAAAACCGAGAATGAAAAATTGGCTCAATTAGTTGCTAGCGAGGAAAAGCGAAAAGAAAAATTAATTGCGGACTTAGAACAATTGAAAAAAGATTACGAGAAAGACCATCGTCGCACCCAAATCATTTCCGATTCTCACTTGATTGATGAAAGAAAAGCTATTGCTCCCGAAGAAATTATCATCATCCTCAGCCGCGGTGAAAAGAAAAAAACCAAGTCGGAAACAGAAGCAAAAGAAAAATTACCTAGTTATTTAAACATTTACAAAATTAATTCTCTTGATTCTACTAACATTCCCAGTGTGGGCAAGGAATTAAAGACCCGAGGTGAAAATTTAGCCATTATTAAGTCTAATCGGCGTGATGATTTGTGGTGTTTTTCTAACTTCGGAAAAATTTATATCCTGCCAGTTTACAAATTAAGTGATAAAAGTATTAATTTGCGAGAAAGCCGAATGTTGAAATTAGATGAAAAAGAGATTATTGAGAAAATTATTTCCGTCCGTGAGGACTTTTTAACCACAACCGAGAAAAAAGAAAAATATTTAGTGATTGGCACAAAGAAAGGGAAGATTAAACGTTTGCCCCTAGAAAAAATTGGTAGAGTAATGAAAGGGGGGAAAAAAATAATTAATATAGTCAAGCATCGTGATGAAATTAGTCAAGTCGCTTTTACTTCTGGTAATGATGACATAATGGTATTTACCAAACAAGGCAAAAGCAAAAGTTTTGCCGAAGAAAAAACCCGTATTGTTGGTCGAGCCGCTTATGGTGATACGGCTATTAAATTAGAAGATAGTGGTCAAAAAACTCGCTGTCCTAAGCATAAAGCCCTGCTCGAACAGCACAAAACCGCTTCTTGTTGTGATAAGAGTAAATTAGGTGCTTCGCTTCGTTGTCCGCGTGGCAAAGAGATAAATAAAGAAATAAGAAATTGTCCGGATTGTAATAAAATAAAACCCGCTGCACCCGGCCAAATAAAAGATGAAATGGTTAGTTTATTGGTTGTGGAAAAACAATTGCCAAAAAATGAATTTAATTTGTTGGCGGTTCGCGAAGACAAAAGTGGAATAAAAAAAACTCTTTCTGCCGTTTTCAATCTAGCCAAAAAGCGGGGAGGCAAAGGAAAAAAGAAATTCAAAGTTGAAGAGCGAGAAATTTCTAAATATTGTGATAAGCACGAAAATTCGATTAGCAAGTTAAGAGAAAATTGAGAAAGTATTGGAGAAAAATTAAAAGCCACAAAAAAAGGAGGAAATGAATTAAAAGAAGTGTTAGGGCAGGCACAAAAAGAACAAGTTAATCCAGAGGTAATTAAAAAGTACGAAGAAGAATTAAGCCAAAACAGGCAAAAACAACAAGAATGGAAAGAAAAGGGTGACAAAAAGAAAAAAGAGTTGAAAAATGCCGAAGAGAAAACCAAAAAATGTGCGGATTGTCGGAAAAATTGTCCTCGCCATGAGGAGTTAAAAATTCAGCATGAGAATGCTAAGTGTTGTGATAAGAAAAAGGAGGAAAAGCAAAAATTACAAGAAAAAATTAAACAATTACAAGCCACTAAGCCTAATTCAAAAACCATCAAAAAATTACAGGAGGAATTTAAAGAGTTGAATAAACAATCCTTAAAAAACCGGGTGGAGTGTCCGCAATTCCAGGCTATAAATAAAGCCATCCGAGAATGTCCGGAATGTGCTAAACAAAAAGCCAAAAAAGCGGTCAAGATTATTCCGGCTCATCTCCAAAAAGTATTTTTAATTAACAAACAAGCCAAGTCGGAGATTTATCTATTAGCCGAAGAAGCCGTGTGTTGATACAATAAAAAAGATTTAGTTGATTTTCTTAAAGACGAAAAAAAGAAAAAAATTCAACTCTACAAAGGGCAAAAATTAATTACTAGTCTAAATGCTTATCCGGTCGATACTCCTATTTCCAATAAATAGTAATTACAAGTAATTATTCATTTAAGAATGAAATAATCAAAGATTATTTATTTCAATTGATAGAAAAATATGAAAAATAGATACAATATTTTGTCTGATAAAACTAAAAAGAAAATCTCAGAAAGTCATTTTTCGCTACAAGAGAGATTACGAAAATTAGAGAACGATTTTTTTGTCACCAAAGAAAAATTAAAAAATTATGGGGCTAAAGATTGTTCCGAAAATAGCGACTGGATTTTGTTGAATGAAAATTTGGTAATTTACCAGAGCCAAATTGATTATTTAAAATCCAGACTAGTTGCTTCCAGCCAAGAGGAAGATAAAATTGTTACTTACCGTTTATTAGAAACCGGTGAGGAAATAACCATTCGGTTAACCAGCGGAGAGACCAATCCCGAGCAAGGCCAAATCTCTCGTGCTTGCCCTCTCGGAATGGCTCTCGATAAGAAAAAAGTTGGTGAAATATCCGAAGTCAAAACCAGTCAAAAAGAATACAAAATACAAATAGTTGCTATTAAAGAAGCCTAATAACGAAGTAGAAAAATATATAAAAATATTTTCAATTATACAATAGAATAAGAAATAAATATCATGTTAAACAGAAAAAGAGTTATTAAGCCGAGAACAATAATTTTAATAATTAGTAGCCTAGTGGTTTTAGTTTTGTTAATGGTGGGTGGCATTTTCTGGTGAAAAAGAGGGAAATCAACCACGAGGCCGGCTAAAAAAACAGATGAACCAAAGCCTAATGTCCCAAAACCTAATCAGTCGCCAAACCCCCTCTTCTCGGGGTTAAAAAGCGATATTTTGGCCGAATTGGAATCAATTAAAAGAGCGGTCACCACTAACGAAATTGACGAAGTTTTAGGTTTGGGCTACAAGGTTGGCCGTGATGGTGCTATTCTGCGGAATAATAATCAAAAAAAAGTTTTACCGACTGAACTAGAAACTACCGACTATGAGGAAATAATTAGTTTAATCACGCAAAAAAGAGATTTAGGCCGAGACAAAAATATTGAATTAAATAAGGAAGTAGACAAAAAAATGGCCGACCATTCGGATTTGTTTTATTGACCGGTTACGGTATCAAAAACCCCAAACATGCGTGATTGATATGCCTGAAGACTTTCTGCCAAGGAAAACGGAAAAGATTATGATTTACTAATCTTACGCGACCATCCAGCCACGGCCAATATTTCTTTCGCCGATTGCCAATTTTATCAAATAACTGGGGTAGATAACTTGCCAATGGCGCCTTCTCCCTTTGACAAAACCAGAATTTATAAAATTGTCAAACTTTCCGACCAAATTACTATTAAACATTACAAACCATAAACTACCAGCATGACAATTCGCTTTTTACTTTTTAGTGGCCGTTGAGAAAACGAAGGAAATTTTTATCTCTTAGAGTCCGAAAAAAACATCCTTCTTTTAGCCACCGGCAAGGATTATTCCTTAATTGGCTCCCAAGAACAGCAAGTCGGTCGTGATTATTTGAAAGAAAACAGGAATAAAATTAGAGCCATTATTATTGCTAATACTAATTGGCAAAATATTGGATTATTGGCTGATATTGGTCGTGAAATCGGCTCTCATATACCCATTTACACCAGCCATCCGAGCAAATTAATTTTGCCTTATCTTTTCCCTCGATTAAGAAATAAAATAATTGCTGTGGAAACATGACATTTTTCCCAAAAAGATAAGGAGTTAAAAATTGGTGATTTTTCATTATCTTTTGTTCCCCTCAATGGCTATCTATTAGGCAATTTGGGGGTAGCGGTTCACCGTTTTCAATCCAGTTTCTATTTTTTGGAAGGGTTTATTTTTAGCAGCCTTTTGAATAACAGAATATTATTTGCCCCTAATTTCTGGTCCAATTTTCAACAATTTTGTGCACGAAAGAGAAAAAATACTTATTTAATTACTAATTATTGAGGTCTCCACTGGCAAAACAAAAATTCCCTTTTTTTTGCGGCGAAAAAAATCCCCAGCCAAGAACAGACTCTTTTTTTCATTTTCTACGATTTTGATTGATTACATATTCTCGAGTTGTTGGAATTGGCCCGCAGTTGAAAAAAACAGGTTCAAATTCTCAGTCCGGAATTTATTCCTCTCATTAAGCAAATACTCGGCAAAAGTTCAATCAGCGAAGTGCTAGCCAAAGAACGCCCTCCCTTTGACGGCAAAAAAGGACCAGAAAAAATCTACTTGCTGATTGGCAATCCGGAAAATATCGAAAAAAAGTTATTAGATTGCTTAGCTAGTTTTTCCTTGGTCCAAAAAGCCAATTTTCAATTTGTAGTTGGTATTCCACCCGTAATCGGTGGTGAGATGAGATTAGCCCGCATAATTGACTATCTTTACACCCAGAGCGAATACATAATTAATTTCAGCAAAAAAGAATATTTAAGCCTCGGGGTTAGTTTTTACGACTTAAAATTGCTACTTCACTTATTACAACCAGCAGGAATAATTAACCTCCAAAACAGTTATAAGAATAAAAATTTTCTACCCCATTTGCCTGGTCGATTTTTGACTCTCAATAATGGTTGTGCCCTGGAATTTCCCACTCATAAAATTTCCCCCCTTAAAACTAAAAAATCCTTGATAAGTTTGGAGGAAATATTAGTCGAACAAAGGAGCAATTTAGGACAAAGTGGGCTATTAATCATTCTTCTTACTGCCGAATGGGGCAACAATAATCTCAACAACGGAGAACAGGAAATAAAAGTGCCTGGTGAAGCAACAAAAAATAAATTACAATTAAAAGAGGTGAAAATTGAGCCGGTGGCTATTAGTTCAGTGTTAAATATTCCAAAATTAATAACTAAAATAAAAAGTTGATGACCGACGAAATTGACTTCTGATATCCAAAAAGAGGACCCACTAAAAATAATAAAAAAAGCCGTGGAAAAAAGATTAAATGGTTTGGTAAGAAATTATTTGAGTTCAGAACACGACCTCAATATCGAAGAAGCCCTCGTTTTGCTGTTCGTTTTCGAATAGACGGCGATATGAAAAATAGACACGAATATTTTAAGAATGAAATAATCAAAGATTATTCATTTCAATAGACACAGATAAGAAAAATAAATAAAATATTTTAAGAATGAATAAAAATTTTTAATATGGGTTATTCACACCAGGAAATCGAAAAAAAATGGCAAGATTATTGAGAGAAAAATCAAACTTTTTTCACTAATTTAGCCGATAAATCAAAGCCAAAAAAATACATTTTGGCTATGTTCCCTTATCCATCAGGCAGCGGTTTACATGTCGGACATATCCGTAATTATACTATTACTGACGCCCTGGCCCGCTTTTATCGAATGAAAGGCTATGAGGTTCTGATGCCGATTGGTTGAGATGCTTTTGGTTTACCGGCCGAGCAGTACGCGATACAAACTAATAATCACCCCGCTACTTTCACCCAAAAAAATATTGATAATTTTAAGAGGCAACTATTAAGAATGGGCTTTTCTTATGATTGAAGTAAAGAAATAAACACTAGCGAACCCGACTATTATCACTGGACGCAATGGATTTTTTGCCAAATATACCGGCAAGAATTAGCCGAATATAAAGAAATACCCGTTTATTGGTGCGAAAAATTAGGGACTGTCCTGGCGAATGAGGAAATCAAAAATATTGATGGCAAAAAGGTTTCAGAACGAGGAAATTTTCCGGTTGTAGAAAAAAAAATATCCCAATGAGTTTTGAAAATCACTGATTATGCGAAAGAACTTTTGGCTGGTTTAGAGCAATTAAATTGACCCAACAGTATTAAAAGTTTACAAAAAAATTGGATTGGATTACAAAAAGGAACTTTTATTAATTTTCCCGTAATAGATAAAAATTTGACGATTACTGTTTTTACCAAAAGCCCCCAAACTCTTTATGGAGTAAGTGCTATTGCCTTGTCGGTTAATCATCCTTTTATCATTCAAATTACTTCTCCAGATAAGCAAACCAAGATAAATAAATTTTGTGCTATTTGAAAAGATGAAACGAGCCAAGAAGTAGAGGCTGAATTTACCGGAAATTATTGTTATCATCCTTTGACCCAGGAAAAATTACCAATTTGAGTGGCTAATTTTGTGCTTGGTGAATACGGAACTGGGGCAGTAATGATTAATGCTTTTGCTCCGGAAATATTTCAGTATAAAGAAATACCCAATCTGATTAGTGAAAAAGAATTAAAACAAAATAAACAAGTTGATTATTCTTTTGCGATAAAATACAATTTACCAATAAAAAAAATTTTTCGCATAAATAAGCAAGACGAAAAGTTAACAGGTCATTTTATTAATTCGCCTCTAATTAATAATTTAGATAATAAAGAAAAAGCCATTGAAATTATTAACCAGCATTTAGCACAGGAAAAAAAGGGCCAAAAAGGAGAATTTTATCACCTAAAAGACTGAATTTTTTCCCGTCAGCGCTATTGAGGCGAGCCAATTCCGATTATTCATTGAGAAAATGGCAAAAAAGAACTTTTGAAGGAAGAAGAACTGCCTTTAATTCTCCCCCCTCTAACCGATTTTACTCCTAATCCCCGTTATTATTCGCCTCTTCAAAAAGCGGAAAATTGAGTAAATGTTGAAAAAAATGGACTAAAAAGAAAAAGAGATGTTAATGTCATGCCCCAGTGGGCAGGTTCTTGTTGATATTATATTGCATTTTTGTTGCGAAAAAATGACGGTTATTTGCCGTTGAATAGCCCAGAAGCAAAAGAAATTATAAGAAATTGACTGCCTGTAGATATTTATATTGGAGGACAAGAACACGCCAATTTACACTTATTATATGCTCGCTTTTGACACAAAATTTTGTACAAAATTGGCGTGGTTTCTCACCCCGAACCTTTTCAAAAATTAATTTGTCAAGGCATGATTTTAGGAGCCGACGGTGAGAAAATGTCAAAATCGCGAGGCAACGTTATTAACCCCAATGAGTTGGTGGAGAAATACGGAGCCGACGCTTTGCGTCTTTACGAGGTTTTTGTTGGGCCTATCGACCAAACCGCCAATTTTAATACTGACGGCGTGCGGGCCATGAAAAAATGATTGGACCGAGTTCACAACTTTTTTGTTGACTACCGCGAAGCCGTTCTCACTGGCATTCGTAATCAGGAGATAGAAGCCGCTCATTACGAAATGGTTGTAAAAGTAAACATTTGTTATGAAAATATTAAATTGAATTTAGTGGTTTCTTCGCTCATGGAATTTATTAACAAGTGCTATCAAGCCGAGACGAAGTTCATGCCTACTGAATGTTTTTTGGATTTTCTTAAATTATTAAACCCTCTTGCCCCCCATATTGCCGAGGAAATGTGAAATTATTTTGAAGAAAAATCTATCAGCAAAAGCCCTTGGCCTCACCCCGAAAAATTGCCGGTAACCGCTCCTCAAAAAGCAAAGATCGTAATCCAAATTAACGGTCAAAAAAAAGTTATAATTTCAGCCCCAAAAGACCTCAATCAAAAAGAAGTGGAAGAATTAGCCAAAAATGACCCCCAATTAAGTAAATTATTGGTAGGACAAACGATCAACAAAGTAATTTTTATAAGCAATAAATTGATTAACTTTGTTATCAATTAAAAAATATTATGAAAAATAAACAGAAGTTTTTTAGGAAATTAATCGAATTATCCACTACTCACCACTTAATTCAACAATAGTTTCTCATTTCCTTCGCCACACTTTTATCTATATTATAATTTTATGTCTCAATATAGATGTTGTATTGCTATCGAATTATTTAATTTAAGAATAAAACAATCAGAGATTATTTAATTTCAATTTCAATAGGTGGTCGTAATTTAGTAGCATTCAGTTTGTCATTACGATAATCTTCATGCTTCTTTACGATAAAATCATACTCATTCTGATTTTTCTCTTTGAGTCATTTAAAACATCCTTGCGGACACTTATCACAAAGGAGTTTAATCAGTCTGCTTTTAGTTATTTTTAAGTTTATATGACGGTGTATTCTGACAAAAGAAGGGTCAATTTTTAAACAATCGGGTAATTTACGAATTTCATATTGGGAAATAAATTGCTTTTCATCTTCTTTAATTTCCTCTTCATTTTGGGAAGTAATGGTTAATAAGCGAAGAAGGAAAAAAAAACTCTTCTTCCTCTATTTTGATTATCACGCAAGGTCTCCCTCTTTTTATGATATCTCATTTATCCTTATAATCAAGATCTATGAAAATAATTTGATTTAATTTTGGCGGTTTTTTGTCTTTACTCATCAATTTTATTAAAGTTCTATTTTCTCGGCTATATGTAAAACAAAATTTTGATAATATTTAATCATCGATGGATTTTGGGGCATTTCTTTGTTGCCTCTGATATTTTCCTTATCTCAAATGGTAAATCAAGCCGGATCCTCGTGAGCAAAATCTTCCAGTTGTTGGTCAGTGTAGGTCTTAAAGTAATTAAAAATCTTGGTCAAAAAGGTTTTTAAGTAGGAATTTAAGCCCTTAACAGCAGTATGAGTTTGAGGGTTAACTAAAAAGTGAAAGCGACGATAAACATCATAAACTATTCCTCCGTGTTCAAAGGCTCACATTTTTTCCGGAAATAAATATTTTCCTTCTTTGGCCACATAAAGCATCTGGGTAATTTGGAGTAGTTTATTAAGACGGAGATTGCCAGCCATCGGCATAGATATTCCTTCCACTCTTATCATTTTGTCTTTAACAAAATATTCCCTCTTAGGATCCAAAGAAAGAAAAAATTTTGCTATTTCCAGGGCTGGAACTTGGTTATCTTTCTTATCTTCGTTTAATTGAAAATATCTCGGTTTATTTTTCATAATATTCATAATTTTGTATATTATATCTTTATCTATATTTCAGTGGGGTAGAGTAGAATAGTGAATGATGGCAGAACTTTTACCATTATGAACAAACATCAAACACCATCTACAACAAAACTGCCCCACTCAAGTATTAATCCCCTTTAATAAATTTTTGTATATAATTATTATTTTATCTAAATACAGCATCTATATAGAGGTTAAAAATATAATATATATGACATGGCAAAGAAAATATTCCTTGAATGGTGTAAGAGAGAGAGAGAGAGACATAAGCCACAGTCTCAGAAAGAACCCAGCACTAAGAAACCGCTTGCTGGTTTGGCATCAATCGTAATACTAAACAATCATGTTGTGCAATTGGTGTCATAAAGTAATTCCAGCAGGGGAAGAACTAAAAGAGCAAGATAGAGGTTATTCTTATATTTCTCTTTACGAAGGAACTGGAGGTGGCGAAGGCAGTTTTATAGGAGGTGGTTATTATCATCGCCGATGTTATTATCGCAAACAACTTTGAAATTTGAAGAGAGAAAGAGATAAATTATGAAAAGGATGGTTTTGACTTTGAATTCTCCTCTGACCTATCTTAATAATTATTGTGATAATGAAATTTATCCGAAAGAATAAACTAGACAAAGCAATTAAAGAGTTGGAAGAAATTGTTGCTAGAGAAGAAGAAAGCAATCAGTAAAAATTTATTTAGCAAAAGCGGAAATTATTTTGAATAGTGTAATAAGTGATGAGAAATCAATTCTTTATCTGAATTAGATGAAAAAATAAAATTAGTAAATAGTAAAACAGGCTTTCCTCCATTTAAAGAAATTCCACCAATAGATAAATTTAATCAAGAAACTAGCCAAAATGTAGCCTACAAAGGATTAACTTTTTTTGCTTCTGTTATCCCCCGAACTGACGGAAATATTGACTGAAAAGGCTTAGATTTTGATACTTACTGCGAAACCATTTTAAAACCTTTACTAGAAGGAAGGAAATTTAAACCTACTTTTGCCGCCCAAGCCAACTATCAAGAATTAGAATGAAGAATTAAGGAAGAAATAAATCCACTATTATCCTCCTTATGTTCGCGTTTTTCTTCACTGAATAATATCAAGGATTTAAATGCTTTATTGGATAATTATTTAAGCAAGATTTTTCAAGGGCTGGTTTACGCGGAGGCTATTCATGACGAATTAGGGAAGCAATTGGGAATTACTAATCATAAAAATTATAAATTGCAACATACTGGTAATCATTCTGAAAATGAAGGATGAGAAATTGCTTTGAATGAATTTGTTTTTAAGGGTAAAGGTCCGGAGCCTGGTGATGACCCTGAGGAGGACCCAAATCCTCATCCATCCAATAATCCAGTTATTAAAGAATTTCAACAAAAGGCTCAAGAGATTAAAGAATTATTGAAGCCTTGTGAAAAATTAATCAAATCTATTGAAGAAGTCAAGAAAACCAAAGAAGATTTAAAAAGCCAGTTGGAAGAAAAAAGAAAAAGAGAATTAAACCCTGATGGCACCGATAATCTTACCTCCATAGCAACCAAAAAACAAATAGCCAAAGTTGAATTAGAAATTACCAAAATTGAAAATAGCGGATTATTTCACGAAATAGAAACTGCAAAAATCTATCTCGCTAATTTTGCTAGGGATATAATTAACTTTGAGAATGAATCAGAATTTATGAAAAAGGACATTGTGGCTCGCTGAAAAAGAACGCTTGCTGATGACACTAAAAACAAAATTTCCAAAACTCAGAAAAATTTAGAAGACTTTTATAACAATAAAAAATGAGAAGAGAAATAAAAATATGACCGACCTCCAAACCTTACAAAAATACGAAAACTGAAAAAAAGCCAAAAGCCACCGAAAAACTTGGATAGCCTTATTAGCCAATTTAATCGGCTTACCCCTGGCCCTCCTACTAACCTAAGGAATTTTACAAGTCGGAGTAGGAAGTGCCTGAATGCTTATAAAAACCTCTTTTGCTAGCAAAGAAAAAATAGTAGAATATATCCCGAAAATTGAAGAAGTAGACAACAAGTTAAAAAGTTCCGTGCTAAGTAAACCGATGAATTGACTTTCTAAAAAACACGAAGAAGAAATCAAAGCCAATACTCATGATTTAGGGATACTAACTATTAAACCTTCTTTGGAAAGTTCTGTAAAAAGTTATGCCGGAATACTAGTTGGTGTTTGATTCTTAACCGTATCGGTATTCTGAATAATTTTCGCCTGATTATCTTACTGGATAATTGGCAAGTTTATTTGAAAAGAACCAAAATTAGTTGAAGGAGAAATTTAGAGACCAGTTTTTTTAGTCAATTTCATCATCAGTAAAGAAATTTTCGTTTAAACTATTAATTTTTTCTTGTCATTCCTCTTTACCAAAAAATTGTCCCTCAAAACGATTGGCTAATCGGGCTACATATTTGATATCATCATAAGTCATGGCTCTATCACCATGTAATTTATGTTTCAAATTTTCCACCCCGACTAATTTAATCTTGGCGGTTGGATGTTTATTTCAGACTTCTTCCAAAGTTGGCATGTTGACATAACCCCCGCGACTACGGGAATTTTGAAAGACATAATTAATCTTATTGCCATCTACCCGCACTCCTTGGTCCATTTCATCCCGACCAAGGGAATAATTTAACAATTCCTTTCAGGCTTTTTCGTGAACTTGGCCTTTTTTGAATTCGACTTTCCTTTTGGTTTCTCGGGCTTTATCAGCAATTTTCTGGGCTTCTTCTTCTTTTAAGCGGTTTAATTCTTCTTCGGCTTTCTTTTTCTCGGCATCTAGTTTATTTTTAGCCTCTTGTAATTCTTTTTCATTGTTTTGCTCTTCCTTGCATTATTAGGAGCATTCCTTTATTCAAGGAGGACTTAAATGGCATCCATTTCGCACATTAAAAATCTCTTATATAACCTTGGTGAAGAAAACGGACATTCATTTTGCACAGGGTACTAATAATTTAGTGACACGGACGCAAAAAATTAAAAATTTAGTGGAGTTGGAAAAATTTAGCCAATTTCTAATTCCTCTCCTAAAACCTAACGTATTTTTAATTTTACAAGGCGAATTAGGAGTTGGAAAAACTACTCTGACTCAATTAATCGCCAAAAATTTGGGAATTAGAGAAAAAGTAACTTCTCCAACTTTTAATATTCTCCAAAGATATCAGATAAAAAATGATTATTATCTAAATCATTTTGATTTTTTTCGTTTAAGCGTCAATGATAATTTAGACATTTTTCAAGAGTTGACTATTGATAATTTAAATATTGTTGAATGACCGGAAAAAAACCCCCAATTTTGACAGGCCAAAAAATATATTCACCTGAAATTAATTAAACAAGATTTTGGAATTAGAACCGTGACCATTTTCTTTTCTTAGACAATAGTTTGCCAATAACATATAACATACTATTTTTTTATATTTTTAGGGTTCTAACTTAACAATAATTTATTAATTTTTATTAATGGCAAGCGGATACAGTTATGGCGTTCATTTACGACAAGAACACTGAAAAGGTAAGAAAAAATGAATAAATTGCCTTTGATGTCAAATATTCTATCATGCTCATTTCAGTGTTCCTATACTCCTTTTCTGAAAATTAAAATATAGGTATATGTCAGAAATAAGCAGTTGAATTTTAATAGTTATAGCCATTTCTGTGCCATCTTTGATTGCAGGTTTATTTAGTTATTTTCTTTATAAAAAGAAAGTCCAAGCCGAAACCGAAAAAATAAAACTCCAAAATAAAATCACTAAGGAAATAACCTACGACCAATTAAAAATCGAGAGTAAGCAAAAAGATATTAAAGGCAAAATTGATATTTTTCAACGTTTAACCAAGTTAGAGGAAGAAATTAAAAAATAAAGAAAACAAAACCGCCAGCGACCAAAAAAAGTTGGAATCTTTGGAAATGATTAAAAAAGAATTTAAACAATCTTTCGGAGCAGAGGAAAATCCGAAATTAGTTGAGGTAGAAAAAAAATTGGAAACCAAAAAAGAGAACAAAAATAAGAAAAAAAGCAAGTCAGAGCCAAAATAAAATTGTATAAAATTATTATAGGGCGGAAATTGCTCTAAAAATTAAAAATAAGTAGCAAGATAAAAAAGTAAAATATGAATTGCGAGGACAAAAATAATCCAATAAATATCGGCTTCCCATTGAGTTCAGAGAACCAAAAAAAATATCAGGAGGGGGTAGATTATTGCGTTGAGGACAGGGGAAATGGATTTAAAAAATATATCATTCTCTCGGAAAAATTAAAAGCGGATTTTCGCAGATTCAACAACGGACAAGATTTTGGAGATATTACCGAGCAAAAATTTAAAGTGCTGCCCGAGCACTCCGAAGAAATGGCCAGGAAAATAAGGGAGGAGAACGAAAAGCATCGGCAAAAGTTCATTGCCGAGAATAATCCGCCCAAATTGCGTTATGCTTTTCTAACCCCTGAGGATGAGTTATGAAATGAGCAACAAATACCTTTAACTAGTGCCGAAAAAAATGCTCTTAATGACCCAATTTTGGAGCATTGTGGAGATTGAGAAAGGGCCCTTTGGTTCATTCAGAAAAACCGCCAAGCCTGCTCCGATACTTTTCCTGACGAAAATTTTGTTACCTGGGACAATGAGTTCATGTCTAAAATAGAAAAACCTGGCACGAGCGAACACAAAGCCCTCCAAGCCCTCAAAAATGCTGGTATATCTTTGAATAAACTTTTTGAAAAAGTAGAAAAAGGACGAAAAATCAGGGAAAAAAAAGGACGAGAAAAACCTCACCAAGATAAAGCCAAAATATTAGCCAATATTGAGGATTGAGAAATCCGGGGTGAATACATTTACAATTCCAAAACCGGCCATTGAAAGTCAGCAACTAATAATATGTGGACAGGAGGAGATGATAGGCATCCTTATTATTCTGAATACGACAATGTAAACTTAACTCCTGAAACTTATCAAGAAGTAAGACAAGCCATTTTTAACCGCTTTTTAAAAAAATTACGAGACAATAAACAGGAATGAGAAATTACGGACCAAAGCCTTAAATCCAAAAAAGGAGACCAACCGGTAAATTATGAAAAGGATAACTTTACAACTACCGAATGAACCGAAATTGAGAAAGAAATCGGCAATTTTTCCACTTCTAAAAGCCACGAGCAATCTCCAAATAATTCGGACCATCACCATGACTTAATTATCATTATTAGCCTGGTGGGTTTAATAATTCTGTCAATTGGACTACTGATAGTAAAAAAACGCCTTAAAAAGAATGACCCTAAAAGATAAAAAAATAGCCAGCACTCAATTCCTCAACGAAAATATTCCCTTTTCCCAAGTTCTCTTGGTTATCGACAAAGAGGAGAAAGAAATTATTGACCGACAAGAAGCCTTGCAAAGAGCCAAAAATTTGGGTCTGGACCTTTTTTGCGTGGCCCCAGACAAAAATCCTCCGGTTTGTAAATTAATTAATTATCAAAAATACATCTTTGAATTAAGTAAAAAAAAGAAAGACAAAAAGGAAAATGTTTGTAAAGAAGTCCGGATTTCTCTCAATATTGGCGAAAAAGATTTAAAAGATAAATTGGAAAGAGTTAGCAAATGAACTGAAAAGGGTTGATTAGCCAAAATTAGTGTTGTCATGGTTGGAAAACAGAAAATCCGACCCGACTTGGCCCAGGAAAAATGTCAAAAAATAATTGCCGAGTTAAAAACCAGATCTCCGAAAATTGAATTAAAAGATAATATTCGTCGGCATCTTAATACTTTTTATTTCTTTCTTTATAAAAAAAAGCAATAATTCCTCCTTGTTATTTTTAAAAATTGCGTTTGGGAGATTGGAATTTTATAAAATTACTATATAAGAAAGCCTATATAAGTAAGTATAAAAACATAATAATATCATTATGGCAAAAAATAATTATTTTAACAATTTACCAAGCGAAATTAAAATAAATATCTTTAAATATGTGGAATTTCCCCGTAATTTATCGTTAAGTAATAAGGATTGGTCGGTTATTGCCAAGGACCAGTCAACCCGGGCCAAATGAATTATTTGTTGGTTTGGTAAAACCCACGCTCTTTTTCACGCCGTAAGGTTGGGACCAAGTTTCCTAAATGTCGGGGTTGTCCGAGCAATTATGGCCGAGAAAGGCGTCCTTTCTCGCTATTTTCTGCAACGACTTCTAATGCACTATGGAAAATATGACCCCCGACTTATTGAACTAAAGATTAGCCACAATACTGGCTCAGCCGATATAAGCCGAATAAGAGATTTGCAGCATAAAGGCCAAGTGCTGTGGGGTAGCGATTTGCCATTTCCGGTTTATGTTTTTTTACTAACCGAAGGCTACGAAAAATTCAGCCCAGATTTTTATGAAAAGGGTAATGATATGGAATTTTTTCATTTTCTTTCAGGTGGTCCACAACAAATTGATCTGGCCTCGGCCGTTTTAGAAAGAAATAAGGGAAAAATTAAAGATTTAATATTAGAAAAGAAATTTACTCCTTTTCCTCCCCGACCCCAATCCGAACAATTACCCACCGACGATTATCCGGCCCAAGATGGCTACGAAAATAATCGCCAATTGAATGTTATTGCCCGGGCAATTTTAATTGACAAAGAATTGGTTAATTTATGAAAGAAAATTGGCTATTCCGAGATTTGCGAGGATATGAATGATTTAGTAATCCAAGGAGCCCTACTTATTCTTTACCCACCGACCCCAACCCAAACCTGAGTCCGACCTAGTGTCGAAGCGGTCAGCCAAAGAATCAAGGAGTTTGTTGATTTAGGATTTCAGTTAAGTTATAAAGTGATGGTTGATATTTTTATCCTTTTTGAACCGCGATTAGAAAATATTGGAACCGATTTAATCAAGGCTTTCGCAGAAGTAAAAAAAGATTCGCCAGAAAATTATTTAAATGGATGTTTGAGGGAAATCCAATTCCGCCAAGAAAGAAATCAACTAACTTGGGAAAAAAGCCAAAAAATTAGCCACTTCATTAGCCAGTCAAATCCGACCGAACAAGTGGCTTGGATACAAGTTTCCTTTCCACCAAATTCTTAAAATATTCTATCTATTTTTCTTTCATTGCAAATGAAAATATTCGTGTCTATTTTTCCAACCTCATCTTCCAAAATTATAAAATTAAAACTATATTATTACATGACGAAAAAGAAAGTAAATTGCCGCTATGAACTGCTTTGTCTTCTCAACGAAAAGGAGAAGAATAAGGAAAAATACGAAAA
Organism: Racocetra fulgida; assembly: GCA_910592135.1. Taxonomy (NCBI): domain Eukaryota; kingdom Fungi; phylum Glomeromycota; class Glomeromycetes; order Diversisporales; family Gigasporaceae; genus Racocetra; species Racocetra fulgida. The sequence goes on along the minus strand of CAJVPZ010000001.1, from coordinate 15,546 downwards.
AATGATTAAGAATATACAAGAGATTTTGGGTAAAGAAAATATTGCTAAGGTGGAAGAAAAGGATTGAAAACCAGCCTATAAAATTAATACATTAAAAACTGGCAAATATGTTCTCATTTATTTTAATTCAGCCCGTCCGCAAGCAAAAGAATTGGAAAAAAATGTTTTACAAACTGCCCCCAAAGATTTTCTTAATCGTTATCTCTTAGTAAATTTGGAAGATGAAAAAAAGAATAAAATTAAATTAATAATAAAATTAAATTAATAATAAAAAAAGATAAAGATGCTGAACAAAATTAAAATAATTGGTAAGATCGTAAATAAAGATAAGGAATTAAACGAAAAAAAAAAAGATGATATGGCCGAAGTTTCCGAGACGATGCCTGAGACAGATGAATCACCAACAGAAGCCAAGCCAGAATCTAAGCCCCCAGAAAAAAGGCAAGAACCTTTCTTTCATTTTAATTTATTTGTTCCGGTTCCCAGTGGTTCATTGACAGTTTTGCGTTGTATCAGCCAGGGAGAAATAGCCGCAAGGATTAATAAAGAGGTTCAAGAGCAAGAAGTAATTGAAGTCCGGGGCTATTTGAGAAATGAAAAAGATAGCCGTCAAATATTAGTTAGAGTAGTGGAATTTGATAAACTCGATATAAGTTTTGAAAAAATTAGTTTGGAAAATTCTAATCAAGTGCGGCTACTTGGCAAAATAGTTAGTGAGTGGCAATTTGTTGCAGAATACAGACAAAAACCGGAAGTATTATCCTTTAAATTGGCAGTTCCCCGTGAAGGAGTTAGATCACCACTTTTCTTTTGTCGAATCAATGAGAAAGAATTGGTAGACGAATTTAATGAAAAATTACAAAAAGGTGATGTTATTCTTTTAGAAGGATTTTTACAAACCCAAAAAATAGTGGAGGAAGAAGAAGGAGAAAAAAAAATCACTCGCATTTCCTCAATTATCGCTTACGGGTTTACTCTCCTTGACAGTGATTCAACGGATATTTTCCGACCTCTTGATAATTTGACCCGAGTTGTCAAAAGCATCAGAAAAATCGATTTTAGTAAACCTAAGCCTAAGGCCGCGGCAGACGAACCAGTAGAATAAAGAAAATGACAAAAGGAAATCCTGAAAAAAAAGTTAAGAGTTACAAAAAAAAAATCGGTCCAAAAACGGACTATTTTTGTCAAGAAGGTATTGAATATTTTGATTGAAAAGATATTGCTACTGCTCGCAAGTTTATCAATCGGCAAGGGCGGATTGTTCCCCGCAAATATAGCCAATTGACCCCTAAAAATCACCGACGAGTTGCCAAAATTATCAAAAGGTTGCGGCAAATGGCTCTGATACCTAATGAAATAGTCGATCAGAGCGAAGAATTAAAAAAATAATCTAATATATGCCAAACAATCCAGAAAGAAGAATAATTAATGGTTGTCATACTTGTCGCACTCCAATTTACGAAGGCGAGCCAATTTACACTAGTTCCAAAGGGCAAAGTTCTGTCTATACGAAAGGTGCTTATGCCGGAAAAGTTTTTGGAAGTTATGGTGGCTACGAAGTCGGAGGTCATGCCGGACACCATAGTGGCACATATGCCTCGGAAAATTGGGCTCAATGTGCCTGGTGCTATGACCAGTGACAAGCCGAAGTTGCCGCCAATAAAAGTTTCTGAATAAAATGATGGTTAGGCGGAATTTTATTTATTATTGTGGCAACAATTATCAGTATTATGATGTTTCCGGGTTTAGAAAGCACCCAGTCAGACACTAAGCAAGAAGTTCCTTGGCACCGCACCAAAGTTTTTTCCCTGGGTAGTTGGCAAATCCCTCTCCTTTCCATCCTCGTTCCACTTGTAGGTATTTTTCTAGTAAGCCTTTTAGGTTCAATTTTTCAGCCCCCAGTTGACCGATACAAATTAAGAAAACGACCAAATAAATTATAAAAGTATGAAAAAACGAGAAAAAGTTATTTTTTTGCAAAAAAATAAGTGAGGGCAGAAACACGAGGTGAAGGAGTTGAGGCGGGGCTTTGTGGTGAATTATCTATTGCCTCGCAAAGAAATTCGCCTGGCGAATGAAAAAAATCTTGCCTGGCTAGAACAAAAAAAAGTCCAACAAACCCAAACTGAGGCATTATTAGAAGTTGAAGCCCAAAAAATTTATGATAAGATTAATAATCTTTCTTTTGACTTTATTTTGAAAAAAGATGAAAAAGGCGAACCGTTTGGTTCAGTGGGATTCAAGGAAATTTTAACTTCCTTAGAAAAGGTTGGTTTTTCCGGTCAAAAGAAGCAATTATTAGACTTTCATCCCCTTAATAAATTGGGGGAAAATATAATAAAAGTAAAATTAAGTAATAAAATAATTGCTAATATAAGAATAATAGTAAAATAAATAATATATAGAATGACAATGGCTACTACTAAATTAAATAATTTTGAGATTAAAAAATTGGAAGATAAAAATCTTAATCCTTATTATCTGATTGTAAATAATGACAATAGAGATGAGGCTTATTTTTGTTTTGAAAGAATGGTAAAAGAGGGTTGGGATATTTTAAGTAAAAGTCCGACTCCTATTAATATTGAAATTGAATACGAAGAAAATGAACAAAACGGCAGAGTTTACCGAAGAGTAACAGCTTTATATACAGATGATAATATTTTTGTTTAAAAAAAATGATTGCTGACCAATTGATTTTAAAATAGTTTAATATAATATATATAATATAAGAAAATGACTGATTTTTTAGGAAATAATATGGGTTCAATTTTAGCGATAGGCTTAATAGTTGTTATAGCGCTTATTGCCCTTAGCATTTGGCTTTGTATTTGAGCCTACCGCAAGAAAGGAGCATTGGGATTGGTTCTGGTGCTTTTTCTAGGTCTCATTGGGGCCTTAATTGTGGCTTTTCTCCCGGCTGATAAGAAGTCAGAGAGAGAGAGAGAGAGAGTTTTGATGTGGAATATGTCATATCAAATACCGGGAAGAATTATTGGGGGGAGAAACTGTGCGGGATGGAAAAATTTGCCGCTTCTGCTTGGAGAAAAAACAAAGAGAAAAAGAATAACGCTTTTCTCCTAAACGAATATTCTAGATAGTATCATGTCCAAAATCGCTAAACGAATTATTTCAATACCCGAAAAAGTAAAAATTAATTTCGGAAAAGGAACCATTTCAGCCGAAGGACCGTTAGGTCAAGGCGAGGAATTAATTGTTCCTTCCAGTCTGGAAATCATTCAACAAAAAAACGAGTTAACCACCAAGTCTGACAATTCGGCTCTGGCTGGCACTTATAACGCTTTAATCTCTAACATGATAAAAGGAGTAGTAGAAGGACACGAAAAAGTTGTGGAAGTAAAAGGGGTTGGATATAAAGTATTATTACAAGGGGAAAAGTTAGAATTTTCTGTGGGAAAGTCGCATCTTAATTACATGGATATTCCACCAGAATTGGCGGTAAAATTAGAAGGTAATAAAGTAGTAATTAAAGGCAAAAGCAAGCAAAAAGTTACGAGTCTAGCCGCAGCCATTAGAAATCTCCGTCTTCCTAGTGTCTACAAAAAAAACAAAGGTATTTATTACCTAGGGGAAGCAGAAACTATTAAATTAAAAGCCAGAAAAGCATCAAGTAAGTAAATTATTCATTTAAGAATGAAATAATCAAAGATTATTCATTTCAATAGACACAGATGATAAAAAAAATAACATTAAAATAAATAGTATATATGTCAACAGACAACGAGAAAAAAATGCGTCGTAAGATTCGCAAGAGGAGAAGCGCTTTAATTAAAGGCTCCTTGGCGAGGCTTCGGGTAGTGTTAAGTGAATCAAATCGCTACTTGCGGGTCCAAGCCATCGACGATGTGGCCGGTCACACTCTCCTTGCCTCTTCCACTCAGGATTTCGTGGAAGAAAATAATAATTTTTCTCGCAAAAATAAGGATTGTGCTAAAAAATTGGGCGAATTTTTTGCTGAAAAATTGAAAAAAGCCGGTCAAAAAGCAGTCATTTTTGACCGCAATGGTCGCCCTTACCGGGGCAAAAGAAAAACCGCCCAAAGTTTGCCTAGTAAAATAGAAGTATTTTGCCAGGCCCTACGGGAATCAGGAATCAATTTTTAATTTAAATGGAAATAGAGAAAAGTAATAATTTAGAAAAGGAAAAAGTTATCGAACTAGCCGAAGGCCAATTAGTCGATGCGGAAGAAATTAAGGAAAAACCAACCCCAGAAATAACCAATAGACCAGAATCTACTAAGGGCGAAAATGGTTCTGGTTTGCTGATGAATCGGAAAAATGGAATGTTTTCGGAGACCAGAGGCAGAGAAAGAGCAAAAAAAGAATATTTTCGCTCCCATCTCCAAAAAACCATTTTAAAAACTTGACGACCGGTGAAAGTGACTAAGGGAGGTCGCCGTTTCAGTTTCACCTCTTTGGCTTTAATCAAGGATGAGGAAAAAAAAGGTGTCGCTTACGCTCATATGGGTGGCAAAGAGCCTATGAAAGCCTCCGCTAAAGCCTTTCGCAAAGCCCAAAAAAAATTACTTAATTATTTTTCTACAGCACCCCGCACTATCCCTCGTGATATAACAGTTCACTATAACGCAACTAAATTAATTTTAAAACCTACTCCGCCTGGCAGCGGCATTAAAGCCAGTGAAATGCTGGCTACGTTATGTAAATATTTAGAAATTAAAGATGTCAGCATAAAAATAATTGGTTCGCGTAATAAATTGAATGTTATGCGAGCAGCATTTTTGGCCTTTGACGAACTTACAGGAAAAAAATATGAGTATTAGCAATTATTTAACTACTATTGTCAAAAAAAGCAAAACGGTTGGTCGGGGAGACAAGACTGCGGGCCGAGGACAAAAAGGCCAAAAATCCCGCAAAAGTGGTCATGTTCGTCCGGGATTTGAAGGAGGACAAACCGAAGTGGCACGACGTTTTCCCAAGCGAGGTGGCGGATTTAGGCCCGACCGAATTTCTTATCAGGTAATCAATTTAGCCCAATTAGAGGCGGACGAGAAAATAACCAATGGTCAGACGGTCGACTTCACGCAGGAAAAATTTCCTGTCAAAATATTAGGGACCGGAAATTTCACCAAAAATTTAACTATTCAAGCCACCGCTTTCTCTCGCCAGGCTCAGGAAAAAATCACCCAAGCGGGAGGCAATTTTAAAATAAAGGCAAAGAAAAAGTAATATGGCTAGTAATGTCAAAAAAAAAAGAGTTAGTCGTCAATACCAGGCTTTCTTTGGGGCTTGTTTGGCCAGTCTGCTGGGATTGGCAGTTTACATTCTAGGAGCCAGAAAAATTTCTTTTCCCGGTCAATGAATGCCAAAATGGGATAATAAAGCAACCATCAAAAGTTTTCTATTTTTTTCCGGCATTGGCGTCCATTTGAATGTCAATTTTGTTTTAGGCATGTTTTTCATGCTTCTTAACCCGGACAAGATGGACCAAGTCAAACTGCGGCGGTGAAAACTTTGAATCACTCGTGCTCTCGTTTTTATCTTTTCATTAGGTTTAGGCTTCCTAAAATACTGAGAAAATGTCAAAAGCAGTTGGGGCCATATTTTACTTTTATGTTTAATTATCACTGTAATTAATTGTTGTCTGCTGGAATTGCTTATTCAGTTAATGAACCAATATGGAGTTTGCAATGCTTTTTATTTGATACTTTTCACAGAATTTTTACCCTACGAATGAATCAAGAACAATTGGAATCAACTAAAGCCAATGTTTTGCCTGATATTGATTACTATCTTCTTCATTTGAATAACTAATTTGAAATGAGAGGCGCCGGTAGAAACCAACACCCTTTATAGTCAACATAGCCAAATACTAAAAAAACGCAAATCAAAACTGGGATTTCGCTTGAGTCTTAGTTTTATGCCCTTTATTCAATTGTCCCAATTTATTAGTATTATATATAACATTATCTTAATGCGGCGAGCCGGAGTGAATTGGGGCAATCTTAGTAATATACAGAACAAATGAAAGGAAACAGGTTCAACAAGAGCAGCAAGTATGAATAATTTAGGAGCAAGCCTGGATAATCCCCCAGCCGGCGGAAAATTTTGGGGCCCTTTTTTCTTGCTTAGTGACGCTCGCCACCTGTTTGATATCGAGAATCTGAAAGATTGATTTTGAGAAAAAAAATGGTGAATAGTGGGGGCGTTATTTTTCTTGCTCTTGCTCCGCTATTTAGCCGTATGAATACAAATGCGAAAGGTTGGTGTTTGAAAGACCAAGGAAATGAGTAAGGAATTAAGAAACAAAGGAATTTATATAAATTATTTGGCTCCGGGCCACACGACCCGTAATTTATTGCGAAAAATAATCAATAAAATAATATTTTTTTGGTATTTTATTATTTTAATTTTCAATATCATTTTTGACAACATATTTAGGGGTTCTCTCCTAAATTTTTTCAATTGATTTGGTAGTGTTAATATCGGGGTAGACCTGGTTCGTCAAATAAGAACTAAATATAAGTATATAAAAACTAATAAATAACGCTAAAATTTATATGGAAATAAAAAGTCATTCACCCAAAATCATTCTTCTGCTTTTCCCACCCATTATCAATAAATTTAATTTTTTGGTGGAGGAGGAGGGGCGTTTTTTTGAGATGGGGAAGATTAGAAAGAAAGCATTAAAAGCAAAAAACGCTACTTCGTTGTTAGAAGAAGAAATTTTTAAATTAGTCGCCAGTGATTATACTCTTGAGGTCAAAGAATTTATTAAGGATAATCCTCACTTGAAATTAGTGTTGGTTAATTATCCCCATAACGAGCAACAATTGGCCTCGTTAAGTGCCGAATTAGTCCAAGCCGGAAAGAAAATAAATAATATCATTCTGTTAAGCATTACCAATTACGAGTTAATATTGAGTTTGAAAGAAGAATATCTAATTTGTCCCATTTGTGAGAAAATATATAACCAAAAAGAGGTAGTAAAAGAAAATGAGAAGTTCGTTTGTCCACGAGATAGTGAATACCAACTCTCTTTAGTTGCTACCAAAAAGTATAGCGATTATATTATTGAGTATTACTTAAAAAATACGGAGTTAGTAATCAAGAAATTTCTTACTACAAACAAACTTTCGCCCTCCTCGGTCATTCAATTAACAGTCCAAAAAAAAGAAGAAATTCTGGCTGGTGAAATCCAGAAAAATCTGATAAAAATAATAGATAATTTGTAAAAATCCCGACCACGGAGTCTTTATTTTTGTATAAAAATTAATTTAATGATGAAAAAACGTGAAAATTAAATTAACATGAGTAAAAATTTTTATAACTTATTAAGGGAAAAAAATAAATTGGAAAAAGAAAGGGATAAAGCGCTGTCGAAACTTTTACAGTCAATTATCGATTGGGAAGTTTTTGGTGGTAGTGAAAGAAAAAAGGTCCTGGAAGAATATAAGAAAGTCATGGCTGATATTAAGGTAATTCAACAACATTTAGAATTGGAGTTGGCCGGCGAAGTAGCCGACAAGGCTGAATTTTGAACTCGCGAAAAGAAATAACTATGCCGCATATAAAAATTTAATGTAATACGCAATTATGCAAGAACTACAACAAAAAACTAATGAAATTCTCCAAGAGGAAATTAGGAGAGCAATCGAAGAAAAATTAAGTCGGTTCACTTTTCCCTGCCCTCATTGTCAAAAACATATAGAAGAAAAAAATTTCGGCAAAGAACAACAGGCCTTCCATTTTATTAATGGAATAGTGAGAAAAGTTTTAGAGGAGCAAATTATTCCCCAATGAAACAGATATCGGGCAATAATAGTTAAGGAGTTAGAACAGCAAAAAATTTATGAAAATTTTCCAGAAGTCAAAAAATTAAGAGAGACCATTGAAAGCAACCAAAAAGAAATAATCTATCTTCAATCTCCCGCCCATATAGAAAATTCCATTCGGGTTAAGAAGTTGGAGGAAGAAAAAAAAGAAATTACGGAAAAGCACTGAAAAACTATTGAAAGTTTACAAAATCAAAACCAAGAATTACAAAAACAGTTGACTGAGAAAAAAGAGCAAATTCAGAATTTAGTATTAAGACAAAAAGGACAGGGCAAAGGGCAAGACCTAGAAAAATGGTTCTATGAGGAATTACTGAAAGTTTTTGACGGCCAGGATAGAATTACCGACATAAGCAAAGGGCAGATTGGTGCTGGCAAAAGAGCCGATTTTCTTCAAGAGGTCTTAACTGCCAGCGAGCCAAAAGAGGTAGTTGGTCGAATTGTTTACGAAACCAAAAACGCTGAAAAATGGGACAATAGTTGAGTTGACAAATTGGAGAGAGACATGGTATCTCATCAGGCCGATTATGGTTTCATTGTTGCTACCTGTGAGGGGGACAAAATCATTCGGTCAGCCAAAACTATCGACCCCCACAAAAAAATTTACATCAGCGGCGACAATGTTAATCTATTCTCGGTAATAAAGGCCATCCGGGAATTATTAATTACCGAATATAGCCTCACAAGAAATGATAATTCAACCGACCAAGAACAAAAATTGAAAAAAATTGAGGAGTGGGCCAGCAATAAATTGCCTAAATATATAATTGATTTACAAAAACAATTAGAAAACCAAGAAAGTGCGGCTAATACGATTATTGATAAAGCCAATAAAATAAAAAAATTTAAAGAGGAAATTTACCGATTAGCCATGGTTAATATTAATGAGGAATTGAAAAAACTTTCGAACTAATTATGTCAAAAAAATATTTTATTGTTCAGAGCCACATGTGGAGACATCCCGAAAAAGATGCTCAAAAAAACCAAAATGCTTACCCACTTGCTAGTGAATTTTTATATAAGAAGAATGAACTTAAAACTTTTAAATATATAAAAATTGGAAAAAATAAGGAGAAAGATATCAAAAATTTACGTGATTCATGCATTTATATTTTTTCTATTCCGGAAGAACAAATAGAAGTCGAAGAATGAACTCAGTCCGGAAAAGTTTATAATGCCCTTTCATTCGGAGATGAGGTTGTTATTGGTGAACTAAAAGAAAAGAAAGACATACTTTTTTCTTATAATTCATGTAAATATCCTTCTTCTCTTGATAATTATCTTACTTTTGAAGGAGGAATAGTAATAGAAACAGTAGGAGAAGAGTGGGTTTTTCTACTATTAATGAAATTATAATTTCATTTCCAAATCGTGAAGAAAGAGATAAAAAATACCAAGAGTTTAATAACAAAACGTATTGCTTGGTTGAAGGAGTTGATTGGGAAAAAGCCTGAATGAACTCCAAAGGTTTGAGAATAATAGAATTTGGCAAAGTAGGGGAAACATTCACCGAGGCAGAAGAAACAACACCACCTCCAGAAGAGCCAACCGCAGGAACAAACGCAACGAGAACGGGAGAGACCGGATATACACCACAACCGGAAACAACTGGGAATTCATGGCAAATGCCAGAACAAAACACCCCCCTAAACCTATTAGCGTTTATGATTATTTCGAAGCAAAGTTGGCAGACGAAGACCAAGATTTGTGAACATTAGTTAACCAATACATTCCTGGCAGCAGTAAAGATGAAAAAAAGATGCTTTTCTTGTCGTTAATAAAAAGTGGGCTTGTAAATGAAGACCACATAGACAGCCAACGGAAATTCATTAAATATAAATTTCTTAAAAACAAACTTGAAGAAATTTATCCTCAAAAAAAAGGCTCTCCAAGTGACGGTTCTCCTCCTAGTGAAGATGGGCTTGCTCAGACTAAAAAAAATGCTATTCAAACCATCACTGTTGCTCTAAACCTAGAACCTGCCGTAAAGGAAAGCGAGTTAAGTTCTGAATTTCAAGGCTGAAATGAAAAAATAAATAATTTGAATAGGGAGGAAATTATTAATGATTTGGTAAGAAAAATGTTGTCGGCTATTGGAAGTAAACGAAGAGAAAAACAGACTAGTCAAAAAGTAAATGAGGATGTAAATGATATGAAAAATAAAACTGGCGAGGAGTTAAATGAGAAAATAAAAGAAAATGATGAAGCATCCGATACCAAAGCCTACGAAGAAAAGAAAGAGGAAGTTCAAACTCAAAAAAAACGGTCTGTTTTGGAAGACCCTGACAAATATCGTCGGAATGTTGCTATTCCAGGAATTAAGGAGACAATGGCAAAAAATGATATTAAAGAAGACGAGTTAGATGATGAGACAAAAAGAGATTGAGAAAAATTAAAAAATGGAGAAATTCAAGGTGAAGAGATAGTGGAAAAAGAAATTAAAATTAAAGAATCCATTAGTCGGCAAGGAGCCGAGAAAAAAGTTAATTTTTTTAGAAATGAAGTAGAAATAGCCTTAAAATCAGGTAAAAAAGAAAGGATAGAAAAACTTAAAATGCAAATAATAGAATTTATTAATGCTGATAATGTATTCTATGAAAGCAAAAAAAGTGAGGTTCGGTCCTTATTATCTAAATTAGATAATTATGAACAGCAGAAAAATAATTCACTGGAAAAATTTCCTTGAAAAGTGGTTGTTCCTGTTTCGTTGTTAGCAGTAATGTTGATAATAGTTGTTTTGGTAGTAATTAGAAAAAGAAAAAGAATTAGCCAAATTACGAAAACAAAAGCCAAAACGACTAACTAATACTGAAAAAAATAATAGCAAATTAAATTGAATCATTGCCTTGGGAATTGCTGCTAGTTTTTATTTATAGCAATTATATACAATTTTACACCAATTATTTCTCCTTTTCGTTTTTGGGTGGAAGAATTTTCAATTAATCAAAATGAAAAATAGACGTTTTCATTTATTTTCTTAAAAGATAATTTTAATTTTAAACTTATTTATTTCCACCAGTGCCATTATAACCCTTACCAAACGAACTAAATTCCTCAATTTTTCGTTTTTCTAAGACATCTAATTCATCCTTTGTTTGACAAAAATAAAATTTATAATAAAAGCAATCATTAGCATATCAATCTCTCGCAAATATAACATTTCTAACTTCGCCATTTGAAAAATGTTGATTTAATCTTCTACCTAAGTCTTTAGACTGCCCTACATAATGTTTATCTTTGGTTTTATTTCATATAATATAAACTCCTTTTTTATCATTAAGATAAGAAAAAGCAAAGTTAGAAGAATGTTTTATTTCCCTTCAACCATCATCAGTTTCTTTATATGGTTTTATTTCTTCTTTTTTTATTTTTCAATATAAATTTCAATTAAGCGAAATAATATTATCTAATTTTTCATTAAACGATGTTATTTCTTTTCAAAGAAGAGAATTTTCTTGATCAATTTTTATTTTATGGTTTTCATTCCACTCCCTATTATTTTTATTAATTTTTTTATTTAGTAAAGCATTTTTTTTACTATTATAGCCGATAAATGAAAAACCAAGAGTAAAAGGAGCAAGAATTAGACGCAATTAAAAGTTACTTGGTTTTTCATTAAAATCTGTTAGTTTAAATGAATAATGTTTTTTTTCATTGTGATAATTTCGTATGCGTCGTTTTGTAGTATTTATTACATTTAAAATCTTTTCTAATTTTATTTCTTTTTTTCGTCATTCTGGAATTATTGAAAGCTTTTCAATAATAGACAAGATAAAATATTTTTCTAAACCTAATTCTAAAATTTCTTTATTCACAAATTTTATGGGATTGATTATTTTATCGAACTTTTTTATTACTTTTATTCTTTCTGAATAACCTTCATATATTGGATATCTAACATAATTTACTTGTTCATATCTAACTATTTTTGGAGTGTAAGTATAACGTTTGATAGTGAAAGATAATTTATTAGTTCCTTTATTAAAAGAACATTCAGTCATTCGAGTTCTTTCAGTAATTTTCATAGTACTTATTCAAAGAAAGAAGGTTAGATTTTAGGAAGTAAAAGAATTTTTTAAAATTCAGCAATACATATATTACATTTTTACAAGATAAAATATGAAAGTTTATGATGAACTTCTTTTTTTGTGTAAAATAATATATAATTGTCTTTACCTCTAATAATTCGGTAAAATTCGTATTTTTCTGTGTGTGCGTGTGCTACTTTAAATTATAATTTTATATAAACACCTTTTGCTAGCAGACCATTTTCTCTTAAAATAATTTTATGCCCGTCTCTCTTCAGAAAAGATTTTCCCTCTACTCCTGATTACTAAAAAAACTCCGATCAGAATTAATTATCTGATATTTTTTTACTTTTGTTTCTTCCCTTTTTTATTATCAATCAGTTTTTAGCCTGAAAAAATGGGGTTATGAGCAAACAGAATTTCCGGTTCCATTCTTTTTCAAAATTATTACTATCAGAACACGAAGTGGTTTGCTTTTTTACGCTTTTTTTTGTTTTTTTATTGGTTATTTATTAGCCAGTCTGATTTGTGATTATTGAAAAAATTATATTCCTGAATTATGTCGGTCTTACTTACGAAAATTGCTAATTAATCGCAGCAGCAAAAAACCACTAAAAGCCCGCCTCCACCAGCAAGAAATATTGAGTAATTTTTGGATAGAAACCGAATTATTTGTGCCTCTTTTTATTCTTATACCCCAGAGAATATATTCGGCAATTGTCAATATTATTTTAATTCTAATTTTTGTTGCCAGTTTCAAAGGCAGTGATTTTGCCATTTCTTTCGTTCTAATCGTGTCGCTAATTCTGGCCTTTTTGAGTTTTTTTGTTTATCAAATTCAAAAGAAAATCAACCAACAGCAAAATAATTTTCGCCAGCAAGAAAACCAAGTCGCAAAAAAATATTTAGAAAATCCTTCCCAGCCCCAACAAGTTGAAAAATTAATTAATCATAACTTTCAAAAAAGTCGCTCTTCTTTGAAAAAAAAAACTCTTTCTTATTTGCCTAATTTAATTATTCCGGGGCTCAGCATCCTTTTTTGTTTTATTTTTGTAGCCAGCCAGGGAAACGATTGAGAAACAACCAAATTTGTAGAAGTTGGTCTAATTGCCGGTTCTATTCAAACGATATTTTGAAAAGTCAAAGACATAACTGATAACTCACTAGAAATTAGCAAAATAAAAACCCACTATCAATCTTTACAAAAAATATTAAGCAAATTATCGAAAAGCACAAAAATTAAAAAAAATAATCGCAAAAATTGTCCAAGGGCTTCTCAAAAATAATTATCATTTAATAAATTTGAAAGGTTTTTTTTGAATCAAAAATAAAAAGACTGCGTTTTTCCCAATCAAACTCTGTAAAATTATAATATAGAGTAGTAATCTATATTAATATCATTAATAATAAATAAAAAACATTATGACACATACCTACATCAGCAAGAACAACATCCCAATCTACGCCGAACAAAAAATTATCCAAACTGATTTACAAGCCCAGGATATCCTGCGGACCAAAATTTCCCTCCCTAGTAATTTTATTGAGTTAGAAAAGGCAGAAAAAAATAATTGAGGGAATACGCAAGGTTTACCAAAAACTTTATGTGAAAGATTTTGTTTTACTTATGAGGGAGAATGGATACAATTAGATATCCCACATACTATTATGAAAGAACTTGATTTGTCGCTTGGTGAGAATATTCCTTATCCCGTTTATGTTTCTCCTGACATGATAAAAAGAACCCCTATTTGTGGTGGCATAACTATTGAAAAAAAAGAGGAGATTTTCATTGCTAAACCTTTTAGTAGAGACCAAGAATGTCAAACAGAATTAACCGGAGAAAAAATTACCAATCTCATTAACGAAAAAAATAAAGTTAGATTATTAGCCAACAAGTCCCAAGCCCTCCGTGCTGAAAAAGAGAAATTATTAGCAAAAATTAAAGAATTACAACAAGACGACAATTTAAGTCAAAAAACCATTATTAATTTACAAAGTGAATTAGCCGAATTAGAGGAAAAATTAACCGAAGTAGAAAAATTGAAAAGAGTTTGAAAGGACAAATGATTAAAGGAAAAAGGTCTCAACGGTGATTTAACTGATGAACGAGATAATTATCAAACAAAATGGGATAGTTCCATTGAGGAATTGGAATTGAAAGAGGAAATGATTAGGGGTTATTTACAACAATTAAGTCTCAAAAATTCTCGAATTGATGATTTAGAAAGAGAAAAAGAGGAATTAAATGATGACTTGCAAGGTAAACAAAATGAGATGAATAGATTAAAAACCGAACTAGACATAGAAAAAGGTTGGTGGGATAAGTGGATAAATGATAATGATAGAAACGAGTGAGGAAAAAATTCAGACAGACTATTAAAAGCAAACGCTCTATCATCTTGAATTGACTATGGTAATGATGACAGAAATATCGTTAAAATTGCTCTTAGTGATTTTTATTCCCGGTCTGACTTCAAAAAATCCATTAAGAATTTAATTTACGAATATTATAAAAATCCATCTCTTTTCCCTCCAATAAATAACCGAGATTGAGCCAGTTTTGTGGGCTGGATTATAAACAATTTGCTAGACCCAGCCAAATTCGAGGCAGTTAATAAAAAGAGATTAGAAGCGGAGGCTACGGAAAATTATGATTACAATCATGCTGATTATAGTAGGTGATATTTAAAGATATTTGAAAAGAGGACAACTTAACTCATAATTCAGTTGTTTTCTGATTATTGTTCCAAAACGCTAAGGGATTAGAACAAAAAAACAGATGATACGGGATTTGTGATTTCTTTTCCACTTGGTGTCTTCTGCCTTATGAGGAAGATAAAGAGTTTAAAGATTTGTTTTTCTACTCGTATAATGAGCCACGTTTAGAAGATTTTGAAAAATGATTTAGAGAGTGAAAAAAAGACACTCCTTTGTAAAATTGCAATAGTAAAAGAATTAGAGAAAAATCGCAATAACAACTTAACAACTATGACACTCGAGCAAAACAAAAATTATATCTTGGCTAATCTTGACAAATACGTTATTGATAGCAGAGGATTTTTCTATCATATTGAAAGAGATTTTTATGGAGAATGTGGCTATATCGGCCCAAGTGCGGTCAATGACTACCAAGAAGTAAAAGACAAATTAATTGCTAGTATTTTAAAAGATAAAAGTAGGTGAGATAAAACCCATGACAAAGAAGCAACTTTCGAGATAGCCAAATCAATTTTGTTAGAAAAGGAAAATTGAGAATTAATATTTTTCCGCTCCGGTTATCCAAAAGACTTGATAAAAAATCATCAAGACAATATTGAAGTAGATTTGGGATTATGAAGTTCAGAACAAAGTAAATTTTTAATTGGTGAGTTTGGCTATCGTGGACATCATAATGGCATAAGGAGCGATACAGGAGTAATAATTTGGGGTAATTATGACAAAGAAGGAAAGTTAATTCTAATGGGAATAGAAGGCGAAATAAAAAGAGCAAAAATGAATGATGGAAATGGAAACCAAAAAACTACTCTTCCCCCAACCAATCCCAAAGCAGAAACATCACAAGAGGAGACTAATAAAGAACACAAAAAAACTAAAAAACAATCCGAACAAGAATCCCAAAGAGAACAAAATCAAAATCAACCCCCTCAAACCCCCACTCCCACTAGCATCAACAATAACCCCGATAAATCCAATTCCAATGAA